>JAJPUD010008776.1:0-37858 GCA_023553655.1 Myrmecobius fasciatus
TCAGCATCAGTTCATGCAAGTCTCTCCAATCCTCTCTGAAATCCTCCTGTTGGTCATTTCTTACAGAACAATAATATTCCATAACATTCATATACCATAATTTATTCAGCCATTCTCGAATTGATGGGCATCCTTTCAATTTCCAGTTTCTTGCCACTACAAAAAGGGCTGCCACAGACATTTTTGCATACGTGGGTCCCTTTCCCTCCTTTAAAATCTCTTTGGGATATAGGCCCAGTAGAAACACTTCTGGGTCAAAGGGTATGCACAGTTAGATAACTTTTTGAGCATAGTTCCAAATTGCTCTCCAGAATGGTTGGATCCATTCAAATTTCCACCAACAATGTATCAGTATCCCAGTTTTCCCACATCCCCTCCAACATTCATCATTACCTTTTCCTGTCATCTTAGCCAATCTGAATAGTCCCATTTTAGAAAAAGAAATAAAACAAGTCATTATTCAGCTCCCTAAGAAAAAATCCTCAGGACCAGATGGATTTACATGTGAATTCTACCAAACATTTAAAGAACAATTAACTCCAATATTATATAAACTACTTGAAAAAATAGGGAATGAAAGACTGCTACCAAATTCCTTTTATGATACAGACATGGTACTGATACCTAAACCAGGTAAAACAAAAACAGAGAAAGAAAATTTTAGACCAATCTCCCTAATGAATATTGATGCAAAAATCTTAAATAAAATATTAGCAAAGAGATTACAGAAAATCATCCCCAGAATAATACACCATGACCAAGTAGGATTTATTCCAGGAATGCAGGGATGGTTCAATATTAGGAAAACTATTAACATAATTGACTATATCAATAACCAAATTAACAAAAAATATGATAATCTCCATAGATGCAGAAAAAGCATTTGATAAAATCCAACATACATTCCTATTAAAAACACTAGAGAGTATAGGAATTAATGGACTTTTCCTTAAAATAGTCATTAGCATCTATTTAAAACCATCAGCTAGCATCATATGTAATGGTGATAAACTGGAACCATTCCCAATAAGCTCAGAAGTGAAACAAGGCTGCCCACTGTCACCATTACTATTTTATATTGTATTAAAAATGTTAGCTTTGGCAGTAAGAGAAGAAAAAGAAATTAAAGGAATTAGAGTAGGTAATGAGGAAACCAAATTATCACTCTTTGCAGATGACATGATGATATACTTAGAGAACCCTAGAGACTAAACTAAAAAAACTACTTGAAATAATTCACAAGTTTAGCAAAGTTGCAGGATACAAAATGCATCCACAAAAATCATCAGCATTTTTATATATTACCAACAAAGTTCAGCAGCAAGAGATACAAAAACAAATTCCATTCAAAATAACGGTTGATAGTATAAAATATTTGGGAATCTATCTGCCAAGGAAAAGTCAGGAAGTATACGAACTAAACTACAAAATACTCTCCACACAAATAAAGTCAGACCTAATCATATGGAAAAATATCAAATACTCATGGGTAGGCCAAGCAAATATAATAAGAATGGCAATATTACCCAAACTAATTTACTTATTTAGTGCCATACCAAACTCCCAGGAAATTATTTTACAGATCTAGAAAAAATCATAGCAAAGTTCATTTAGAAGAACAAAAGGTCAAGAATTTCAAGGGAATTAATGCTGATGAAGGTAGCTGTACTGTACCAGATCTAAAACTATATTATAAATCAGCGGTCATCAAAATCATTTGGTACTGGCTAACAAATAGAGCAGTCAATCAGTGGAATAGGATAGGATCACAGGACAAACTAGGCAATAACTATACCAAGCTAGTGTTTGATAAACCCAAAGATCCCAGCTTCTGGGATAGGAACTCACTATTTACAAAAACTGCTGGGAAAATTGCAAACTAGTATGGAAGAAATTATGGCTTAATTGACACCTACCACTACATACCAAGAGAAGATCTAAATGGGTTCATGATTTAGACCTAAAGAGTATTATTATAAGCAAATCAGAGGAACATAGGATAGTTTACCTCTCAGACCTGTAGAGAAGGGAGGAATTTGTGTCCAAAGAAGAACTTGAACTTTTAATTGAACACCAGATAGATAATTTTGACTATATTAAGTTAAAAAGTTTTTGTACAAACAAAAATAATGCAGACAAGATTAGGAAGGAAGCAATAAATTGGGAAATCATCTTTACATTTAAGGGTTCTGATAAAGGCCTCATTTCTTAAATATATAGAGAATTGTCTCATATTTATAAGAATTCAAGCCATTCTCCAATCGATAAATGGTCAAAGGATATGAACAGACAATTTTCAGAGGATGAAATTAAGAGTATTTGTAGTCATATGAAAAGGTGCTCCAAATCACTATTGATCAGAGAAATGCAAATTAAGACAACCATGAGGTACCAGTACACACCTGTCAGATTGGCTAAAATGACAGGAAAAGATAATGCTGAATGTTGGAGGGGATGTGGGAAGGCTGGGACACTAATGCATTGTTGGTGGAGCTGTGAACGGATACAGCCATTCTGGAGGGCAATTTGGAGCTATGCTCAAAAAGTTATCAAACTGTGCACATCCTTTGACCCAGCAGCATTTTTATTGGGCTTATATCCCAAAGAAATCATAAAGGAAGGAAAGGACCCCACATGTGCAAGAATGTTTGTGGCAGCCCTTTTTGTAGTGGCTAGAAACTGGAAACTGAATGGATGCCCATCAATTGGAGAGTGGCTGAATAAATTATGGTATATGAATGTTATGGAATTTTATTGTTCTGTAAGAAATAACCAACAGGACGATTTCAGAGAGGCCTGGAGAGACTTACATGAACTGATGCTGAGTGAAATGATTAGAACCAAGAGATCATCATACACGGCAACAACAAGACTATATGATGATCAGTTCTGATGGACATGGTTCTCTTCAACAATAAGATGTTTCAAACCAGTTCAAATTGTTTAGTGATGAAGAAAGCCATGTACACCCAGGGAGAGGCCTATGGGATCTGAGGGTGGACCACAACATAGCATTTTCACACTTTCTATTGATGTTTGCTTGCATTATGTTTTCCTTCTCAGATTTTTTTCTTAAGAGATCCAATTTTTCTTGTACAGCAAGATAACTGTATAAATATGTATATACATATTCGATTTGTCAAATATTTTAACATAATTAACATGTATTAGACTTCCTGCCATCTAGGAGATGGGGTGAGGGGAAGGAGGGAAAAATTTGTTAATAGAAAGCTTTGCAAGGGCCAATGATGAATAATTACCCATTCATATGTTTTGTAAATGAAAAGCTTTAATAAAAAAAAGAAATATCATATAAGCGGATCTGGGCTCTATTTTCTTTTTTTAAGACATGCGTTTTCAAGATAAAACTTGGGTAGCTTTCCTGCTAACCTGAGGGTACCTTCAGGCAGTACCAATTTCCTAAAGGTCACTACATAAATTATATAGTTAGCAAACAAGGCTGAAAACTATGGAAGGCCTCATTTTGCTTTCTTGGTCACAGGACATCCCAGGGTAGGACCAAGTGGTGGAAATTTCAGTGCCTAAGAGAGTGACAAATATGGAGCCCATAGATGAAGTGAGAATAGAAAATGTAATTATAAACTTGTCCTGCTATTTCTGGTGCATAGCTGCCATCTCTTTTCATGAATACATCAAATGTCTAACTCTAAGAAGCAAGTCTACTAGTAGGATTATGAATTGATTATTGAGGTTCCTTCAGGAGCTCTAAAAAGGTTTTGTTGTTTAGTCATGTCTAACTCTTTGTGATCTTATTTTGAGTTTTCTTGGCAAAGATACTGGAGTGGTTTATCATTTCCTTCTCCTCCTCATTTAACAGATGAGGAAATTGAGGCAAACAGGATTAAGTGCCTTGGCCAGAGTCACACAGTTGGTAAATGTCTAAGGCCAGATTTTAACTTGTAAAAATGGCTCCAGGCCTTGCAGTCTTTCCACTATGCCGCATAGCTGCCAAATAAAAGAGTTGGGCATTAATAAATATTTTGGAATTCTCCAATGCACTTTGCACATCATTAAGAACTTATGGGTTTACAATCAGCATTTTCATTACATTGGATATAGTAGACAAAAGTTTTATAAATTTTGTGAGCAACTTGTTCACATTCATATAGCTACCAAATTTAGAAAATGGAACAAAAATTCATGGTCTTTATCTTTTAAAATACTGTTTTATTTACATTTTCTGGTTTTTTTTATCATTGATATTTTCTAATTTATCCCAGATTGTCCCAGAGAATCATTCCTTAAAACAAACAAAAACTAAATAAGACATGAGGAAACAATTCAGTAAAACCAATTAACACATTAAAAAAGTCTGACATTGTATGAACTGTTCTATAACCATAGGTCTCTATTTCTGCCAAGAAAAGGATTAGTGCTTTCTCATATCTCCTCTTTGAGGTCTAGTTGGATCAATATCATTCCACAGAATTTGGGTTTGATTTTCTGTTTTGGTTTTTTTTTTTTTGGTTCATTTAGTTTTTACTATTAACTTTGTTGGTTTCCACTGTATGTATAGTTTTGCTAGTTGTGCTTATTTTATCTTGCATCTTTTCACATGCTTTTTGGTGCTTCTTTGCTGAACTTTCTCACAGGAACACTGATCATGGAGTCAGGAGATTTGGATTCCAGTGATGGATCTGCTACTTTCATGTACCTGTTATTCCTCATTTCTAAACTGAGGAGGTTAAATTTAATGATCATTTTGATTTTGAGAGTTTAACATTCTTTGGTTGCATGTAATTTATTAAATTATAAGATTATATGAAACTTTGATACTTAGGATTTGATCAACTCTCATATCCCTGACCATGCATATTTAGCATTATATTGAGCAGAATGGATATCACATAAGAAAAATGAGTCAAGAGCTTAAGAGAGGATGAAAAATGCTAAAGATTTAATTTTCAATGTCTTGGTCTATTTCTAGTCTGTCATAGGATGGTGATGGCTGAATGATTTCCTGTGAAATTAATGCTGTATTCGGTGTCAGCAGACTTGACTCCTACTTTGGTAACTATCTACCATGTATCCTGGTTTAAATTATTTTATCTTTTTTATCTCCTTCTTCTTATTGTTATCATGACTGAGTTAAAGTAGATGGTACCTAAATTTCCTTCCAGCTCTAACTTGTTTTATAAAATAGTTTCTATTTCATGGGTTTACATTAATCAGGGACTGGCTATATTTAGCCTATTTATTATCCTTCTGACCACATTAGTAAGACATGCTTTTATTAAATGTAATTTCAAGAGTCTTATTTTATTACAAAGTAGAATAAATATACAACCTTTCATTGTACTTACAAGTGACTATGTTGACTCTTTCATGGTAGATTGTAAGCTCTTTGACTTCAGGGACCCCCTTTTCCATTTCATTGTTGTGTGATTTGGGGCAAATCAATACTCCACAGCCTAGTAAAATATCTTGTACATTTTTAATCCAGGGTGTAATTGCAGGGGATAGCCAGACCTCTTCTTTCATTTGTGCAAGGAATTCCTCCTGATTACATAGATCAGGAATATCTGTAATTTATAGTCTAAGAAAACTAAGGGGGAATGAGGGAATAAGAGATGATCTCTGAATAAGAAGAACCAAAAGATGAAATGACTTGTCCATTCTCATACATCTGGGACCTGTCACAGGTTGTATGTGAATTCTTATTTTCCTATTAGACTAGAATTCTATTTACTACAACACCTAACACATCAGAAGTGCTTAATAGATGTGTGTTAAATTAAATTGACATAGATGGCACTGTGAATAAAGCACAAGGCCTGCAATTAGTAGGACCTGAGTTCAAATATAGCCTCAGTCACTAATTTGCTATGCAATCCTGATCATTTCAGTTGACCACTGCCTTCCTATTTCCTTCTCTATAAAATGGGGCTGACAATATCATCCACTTCCCAGTACTGGAAGAATAAACTAAGATACCATTTGTAAAATGTTTTGTAAACCTTAAAATGCTATATAAATGTTAACTATCATGATTAAAAGACTAATAAAGCCATCCACCAATTCTGTTTTTTTTAAACTTCAAACATTTTCAGTCCATCAAAAAACAAAACTACTATTTCTTATTAGTGTCGTTTCAAAAAAAAAACAAGCAAAGTGAAAAAACAAGCCCTTGAAACTGTCATTCAATTATATAGCAACTATAATTACAGCAACTGTATTTGCAAGGACACCACATAGATATGGTGCCCACTGCCATGATTCAGTGCCGTAGAGGATTTGGAGGTAATTTTGTGATGGTCTATTTCATTAATGCAACAACTTCCATTATCAGACTAATTTAGTAGGACATGTCTGCTGTCTAGGGCATATGAGGTGACACTTGATGATTCCCCCTACATTCTCATAGTTGAGATCATGGAGGAGAGATACACACAAGAATGTTGAGGATCAAGGGGAGAATGAAATTATGGGCATTTTGGCAGGAGCTGCTCTTCGGCAATAATTTGCAAGAGATCCAATCTATATTATAATTTCCCATCTATCTGAATGAATTTCCAGAAACACTTTCAGCTGTTTCGATGTGTATAGTGTCATTGGAAAGTCCATGCAATTACAGAATGCTTGGATGATTAAAAAATTTGTTTTTCCACTGTCCTCAAAAAAAAATTCTCTATGAGGTTATCTGGTGGCACCTCAAAGATGAGACAGTAAAATCTTAACATTGGTGTTGATAGAGAAAACAAGAGTCAAAAGGAAAGAATGTCATTGTCCTTAATTTCCTTAAGCAATCCCTAAATGTTGACTGTACCTCAGCTAGCCAATTCAGACAAGTAAGAATAGTTTTTTTTTAATTAAACTATGGCTAAGTATGCCAGAAGCAAAAGATGAAGTGGGAGATAGTGGGAGGGAGGGAGGGTAAAATGAAAAAACACACCAAGGGTAGAGAAAGAAACAAGTAATGAAACAGGAAGAGTGAAGAGTTGACAGCAGGAAAAATGGGAGCACACACAAAAAAGAAACAAGAAGAGTAAAGAACAAGAGAATAACAAAGACAACTTCATGAAGGTCCAGTATGGCATTACTTTGTTGCACAGCTGACCCATCTTTCTGCCATGGAAATAATTACATATTTGCTTCCTAGATCACTCCTGGACCTTTTTATCTTGGCTTCTAAACTAATTCCTCCCCTTTCCCTCTGGTTTTGGAAGTGAGACAATATGTAATGTCTTTGTGGGACTTCCAGGAAGATACAAGATGGCCCTGAGATTTTTAGTTGACAATACTGGGTATTGAAGACCAAATGGTCAGGCCATTTTACCACTGTTTTTCAAATCATTATTTGCATTCAGGGAGAGGTGGCATCTATAAAGAATGATGCCAAACCACTAGGCAGAATTTCCAGGAGTGGCCAATGCTCACTACTTCCATACCCTCTACAATCTGTTAGTGCAAAAAGCATATCCCACCTGTAGAATTTCAGAATATGAGATCTTTGATTATTACTACTCTCTCAGATTTTCTATTTATATCCCCAGCACTTAGAAATTAATCATTGTGTTTTCATTCATTCATCCATTCAAGAACTAGAGCTTGAAGGAATGTCAGAGGCCACTAGAACAGCATTGCCATTTCAAAGTTGAGGAAGTTAGATTCAAAAGAAACAAACCGACTTGCCACAAGTCACAGTGCTTTTTGGTATTAGAAATGGGAGTCCCCATCTATGAAAATGAACTGTGTACCCTTTGGGGCTAATCCAATGCTATCTGCAATTCATTAGTTTGAGAAACATTACAATATAGAGGAAAGAGCACTGGACTTGTCAGAGAAGGGAATGGGTTTCAGTATTGCTTCTGTTATTTATAAATTATGTCTTTATAGATAAGCCTCTGAGCCTGAATTTCCTCCATAAAATGAGGATAATTATATGTTAGGTACCTACCATTTGAGGTTGTTGTTGGGCTCAGAAATAATATATAGCAAGGGATTTTTAAACTTTAAAGGGTTAAATAAATATTAGTAGTGATTAGTTAGAAACTAATTGTGGCTGGGATATAGTATTAACTTTCTTAATTGATCTTATTCAGTTAATTGATATTGACTTTGCACTGGTAAGAGCTTAATAATCCATTTTACAAATGAATAAATTGGGACTCAGAAAGATTGTTACTTGACTAAAGTCACACAAATATTAAGTTTTAAAGGCAGAGTTCAAAAACAAATGTTCTCAACTCCAGTTATAGTATTTTGCCTGAAACCTCCCTTTGTGAAAAGATAATAATGTAGACAATAAATAGCAGTCAGGACTACAAAAAAGGAAATAATGCACACAGGAAAGCCAATTCCATAAAGTAAGTCAATGCCTCAGAGAAGAAAAGGAGGGAATAAGGGCTTGATTTGGCTATTCGGCCCAACTCATAGCCTCTATTCCATTCTCCCCACTGAGAACCTCAAGCTATTGTTGTTGTAAAGGAATCAAACATAGAGATTTGCACATAGGAAATTTTTTTTTAGCATTTATATTGATAACTTTTGTTTTCATATCACTTTCATTTCTTGATATGTCCCTGTGTTCTCCCCTACTTTGAGAGGAATGCCCTCTAGCAGAGATTTAAAAGGGGGAAAGAAGAAAATTAGTTCAGTTTAGCAAAGCTAACCAGCCTATTAACTGAGTCTGATCATATGTACAATAATCCACTCCCATAGTCTTCCACCTCGTCACAGGAAGGAAAGATTAATTTTTTCAGGAACAAATGTTTATTGTCCAATTTATTTTTTTGTTTTTTCCATTTGCTTCATTATATCCCTTATGTATGTTGTGTTCTTGGTTTTGTTTACTTTACTTTGCCTCATTCCCAAGTACCTCTGTACTCATCATCCTTACCATTTCCTGTGGTTTCTATTACAGTTAGATCCCACCATTTATTTTGTTATTTACCCATCCAATGACTAAAGATTTTTTTTTACTTATATTAAAGTATTGCTACAAACATTTTGATTTACATGAGATATTTTGTTCTATATGTAAACCTTTCGGGATGTGTCTTACAATGAGATATCTGAATCAAAGGATATTAAAAAGTATAATCACTTTCTTAGATACTTAGGAAATTTTCACTAAATCTTTGTTGGAGAATCAACTGGAGTCCAGTTGGGAAAAATGATTGGTGTACATAGAACAATTGAAAAACAACTCAAATCCACATATGATTAAGTGCCCATGTTTGTATCAGACAAAAAGCATTGTAGGGGTTCTGAGAAGGGAAAGATCAATATCAATTGGGAGCAGCTGGGGAAAGCTTTCTAGTTAAATACAGGATTTGAACCAAGATTTGAAAAATGGGTAGAACTGAGTTAAATGGAAGCAAAAGAACAAGGCATTGTAGTTAAGGATATAGTTCACACAAAGCCAAGGAGGTAGGAATAAACAATGTATATGGGAATTATTAGGACCTTGACCTGGTTTGGGCAAGACATAGTATAGTATCACAAAAATAGCCCTGTACTTAGCAACCTGAGTGCAAATTCTGTCACACATCAGACTGCCTGTGTGATTTTAGGCAAATCATTTTACCTCTGACCTTCAGATGCTTCAACTATAAAAAAAGGGGATTGGCCTAGATGTTTTCCAAGGTTCATTCCAACTCTAAACATATGATATTATATATGCTTCTATAACTTTCTATTCTTAAAATTATATGTTTAAATTCATAAAAAAATCCAGAGGATTATAATGAAAAGATTATATTTTAATAAAGATGTAGTTTTTCTTTTGTTTTCTTTTGTTTGCTTTTTGCTGAGGAAACTGGGGTTAAGTGACTTGCCCAGGGTCACACAGTTAGGAAGTGTCTGAGACCAGATTTGAACTCAGGTCTTCCTGGCTTCAGGGCTGGTGCTCTATCCACTGTGCCACCTAGCTGCCCCAAGATGTAGTTTTTCCATGTAAATTCACAGACTATTGAAACATATTCATGGATCTTAAATGGGATTAAAGAAACTTCAGGCTAAGAATCCTTGTACTACATAGTATGAAAAATTTAGCTACTCTCATCAATAAAATGATCCAAGACAAAAAAAATAGAGTCCTTGTACTAGATGGATAATATTTTTGTTGTTTATTCTTTGTACTTGAAGAAGACAAATGGCATTATAATGTTGAGGTCAAAGTAGAGTATGTGTGACTGTGGCTGATTAGTCTAATATAAGCTTGAAAGGATCTATCACAGGTCAGGCACAAATAGTCCTTTTAAAAATTTGCCATAGTGCAGAATGCAAAAGTCAAGATTAATCAGTAGAAGCTAAGATAATAAGAAATGTGTACATAAATTTGCATGGAAATTAAGTATGTTAGGTAGAATTATATATGTGTATAGACATATATAGACACAAACATGTTATATATATGTATATGTTTATATGGTAACTAAATCTTACATAAGATTACAAAATATATATGATTGTAAAAATACACTTACATTTTTGCATATCTTTAGAAAATCACAGTAATTAACATGATCTCTAGTAGTTTCTTATGCAGAATCATATGGGAGTCAGGGTACTAAATACATTCAATATCTAATAATAAATCATAGTCATACTGTCTAGAAAAACCAACAAACTAAAAAAAATTGTAATTATGGGCCTGTGTGCTAAGAACATAGTTAGATTGAAACCTGGAGACAGCCCACTGCAGGAGATTGAATGTGCACAGGTGTAGAGATGTGATGGGACGATTTCTTTTTTGAAATTTAACTGCGTTATTCATAAATCAGTCTTTACACTTTCCATTTAGCCCAGAATTGGCAGCAAGTATTACGTTTTCAAGTGTCTGGCATCTCTCTTCATCAAAACATCTGGGGAGGAGTGGATAATATGCAGCACAACAGATTTTCAGGCCAAAAGCCTTGGCCAAGCAGGATTAGTTGCCCATTATCAATCATTCATAGTTTGCCAAGTTGAAGTTCCATCTTTCCAGGGATGGCAACTCATCAGCTCTGGAAATGAAGACTAAGTTAATAATGGTAATAGTCTCTTAAAAGTATGTCCATTACAGTTTCATATAAGAACAAATAAATTTCCACTCATCTGATTAGGCATAAGAACTCTTTAATGTCTGTCTGAGAGACAGCAACTCTGAGATTTATGAGAGATGATAACAAAGGTAAGACCAAATGGTCTCTTAGGTTGGAAAGGCTTATAGCAGGCATTTGCTACCATCTTCCACCCAACAAAGAAATTTTTAGTTGAGAGCAATTTTGTCTATTGTATACATTCAATAATGAGAAATTGGCTATTTAATGTGAGGACCTATTACTTTTTTAGGCAGTTCTAAATGTTAGAAAATTATTTCTTAAATGTCTTTAGAGTTGGTGGAAATTATATGAAATATGAATAAAGGTAAAATTATATTAATGCTATATTTCTACTATCTCCTCTCTGCCATCTAACTATTATCATCCTTCTTCCTTACAGTTTCTTTCTATAAGCCTAATGCCTAGAATCTGGTCATGGATTGATAGTCAAACTAATATATCCAAAATTAAACACCAACTGAAGGAGCTTTCATGGGTATCATGCCTCCTTAATTCCAATTTTTTAAAAGGTTATACACATTGATGTTCCAGAAGTACTGTGGAAGAAGATATGCTCACTATGGTTTAAAATCTTGACTGATGCCATTTTGGTTGCCTATCTTGGGTAAAAAGTCCTTCTCCTTTCCCTATATTAAAGTTAATTATTGCACAGTCCCTGCTGTACATAAATATTTACAAATTAGGAAAAAAATAGTTTATCCTCTTAGAACCTGTAAACAGTGAATTGGCCATTATATTTACATTATCAAGACACATTATTCCTTTCAAGTTTGATGAGGACAGAGGGTGGTGGATTCTCAAAGTATATCTCCTTTTGTTTGTGCAAAATATTTTTTTAATTTAATGTAATTAATATTATACTTTTTTAATAATGTTCGTTTGTTCTTCTTTGGCCATAAATTCCTCCTCTCTCCAGAGATCTGACAGGTAGACTATCCCTTGTTCTACTAATCTGCTTATAGCATCACCTTTTATGTCTAAATCATGAACTCATTTTGACCTTATCTTGTAATAGGATGTTAGAGTTTTAGCCTAGTTTCTGAAAGGCCTCATTTATCAAAGATATAGAGAACTGAGTCAAATTTTTTAAAAAGAGTCTTTCCCCAATTAATAAAATATAAGAACAGCTTTCAGATGAAGTAATCATAGTTATTACATCAATATGAAAAAATGTTCTAACTCATTATTGATTGGAGAAATTAAATCCATTCTGAAATACTACCACATACCTACAGATTGACTAATAAGACAGAAAAGAAAGATGACAAATGTTGAAAGTAATTTTGGGGAAATGAGACATCAGTGTATTGCTGGTGGAGTTGTGAACTTATTCAATCATTTTTTTAGAACAATTAGGAATTATGCCTTAAAGGCCATAAAACCATGCATACCCTTTAACCTAGCAATATCACTACCAGGTCTGTATCCCAAAAGAGACAAAAATTAAAAAGGAAAAGGACATATTTATAAAAGTGTTTTAGCAACTTTTTCTTGGGGGCAATGAATTGGAAATTGAGTAATTGGGGAATGGCTGAATAAATTGTTATCTATAATTATAATGGAATATTATTGTGATATAAGAAATGATGAACAGGATGCTCTCAGGAAAACCTGAAAAAACTTCCTTGAGCTGATGCAAAGTGAAATGTACTGTGTAAAAAGTAACAGCAATATTGTGAGATGCTTAGCTCTGTATGTTGTAACAACTATTCTCAACAACACAATAAACCAAGACAATTCTGAAGGACTTATATGAAAAATACTATCCATACATAGAGAAGGAACTAATGATTCTTTATATAATAAGCATATTTTAAACTTCATTTTTCTTGAGTTTTTTTTTTCCTTTTTTTCTATTTTCTTTCACAACATGACTGTTATGGAAACATTTGCATGACTACACATATATAACCCACATTTAATTAATTTGCATTCTCTTTTTATGCTTCTAGTAAATTTATTAATTTTAATACACATTACTTTATGAATCATGTTAGGAGAGAAAAATCAGAGCAAAAGGGAAAAACCGTGAGAGAGATAAAGAATAGAAAAAAGAAGTGAACATAGTATGTATTTACATTCAGTCTTCATTTTAAACAAGCTGTTGGGCATAAAGGACAAAAAATTCTGAAGTCTGACTCACAAATAAAAACAACAACAGCCCTGTACCACTCTCAATGTCAAGGTGTGGGTTTCCTGAATTAAATGTGCTTACCCTTTCTTTTCTCTGAATAAGTAATGAATAATTGGACCCTGTTCACCAGAGCAAAGATAGAGCATCTCTAAGCTATTTAAAAAAGATATTTTTCCCAGAAGGAAAAAAAAGGCAAAGAAAATTCAAAATATGAAGCTTCATTAATATAAAAACAAAGATTAAGCAATAAGGTAAACAGAATTAGGAAAGAGAATTTTTTTTCTTATAAGTATACAGATTGTGTGTGTTTCACCAAGAGATTTACAACATTCAAGTCATCTCATTAAAGCATATACTATATTAAGTAGATGAAAACAAAATGACAAATTTTACTTTTGTAGAAGAGGAAATAACAATAATACTACTTTAGATTTGGGCAACACTTTGATAAGTTTACAAAGCACTTTTAATGCAATATCTCATTCACAACAAACCTATAAAGTAGGCAGAGGAGGTATTTTTATTCCTATTTTTAATATGTATCAGGGAACTAAGATTTAGAGATTATAGTTGTATTTCACCTTGAGAACAGTCCCTAGAGGATAAAACACCTTCATCTCTGGAACTCCTGATTTGGGACTCTGCTGTCCTGATTGGTGGGTAATTCGCATGGCCCACTATGTCAGGTTGGTGTAGATGTATTTATGTTTCACTGGATTTCCTAGACATCTTACTAATCTCTTTACTGCTGCATTTGCTGCATAGAACTCATATCCTTTGTGATTCCTCAGCTTCTCCACATTTGGAAGCTTATTCAAATAAACACTGTGGCTACTATTTTAAAGTCCATGCCAATCTATTACCCTATGGCACTATTCACCATAGTTGTAAATTTCTAAACCAAAATACCCCTCTCTGACAGAGAGCTCCCCATTAGAGGAAATGTTAATGCTTTGACAAATTAAGTACTTAATGCTTTTGTATCTATTCATTCACTTACATGGATAATCAATGGGCTTAGTGGTAGAAAAAAGAATGATCTAGGCAGTTAGATGGCACAGTGGATAGTGTGCTGGGCTGGCAATAAGAAAGATTTGTTACTGAGCTCAAATCTAGCTTTGGACACCTTGAGCAAGTCACTTAACTCGATTTGTCCCAGTTTCTTCATCTGTGAAATGAATTGGAGAAAAAAATGGCAAACTACTCTTAATATCTCTGCCAAGAAAACTCCAAATGTGGTCACAAAATAAACACTACTAAAAATAAACATTGAAAAAATGATCCACAAATATCTCTTATCAAAAAACAAATGTTAATTTGAAAGGAAGAAGGGTAATTTAATTCAATGTAATCAATATTTAAGTGCCTGTCAAGTTCCATAAATTGTGCTAGTTGCTGGGGATGCAAAAGAAAAAAAAAAAGGAAAGAAAGAAACAGAACAGCTCTTGCCGTCACAGGAATTATGAGCTACTGGAGGTATAGAGCTAAGTGAGCAGAAAATAATACAAAGTTAACATCTAATAATAAAGAGATGAACTGTTATATATAAAGGGGGTAGCATATAGAACAATTTGACTAAAATAAGACCAGAAAGAGTTTAAAATAAGATTGCTAATTGTTTTAAATCAAAGATTGAGACGTTTATATTTTATTCCAGAAGCAACAGTAAAATATTGAAGACTTTTATTTGAGGGTGGGGAAGGTAACATGTGTCAGATCAATATTTTAGAAACATCATATTAATATGAAAGATCGATTAAAGAGGAAAGAAATAAAAAATAAAAAGATGAATTCATATTCTATTACAATAGTCTATGTAAGACATGATGAGTCTTACATCTGGGAGGATAGAGTATTTGGGACCTTAGGAATTGAAAGGAGGGGAAGGATTTGAAGCTAGTGAGAAAGAGGGGGACATTATGCTTGTGAATCTGATGAGCAAGGGACAAAAAAGAAACAAAAGGAAAAAATATTGAGTAAAAAGTAAGAAAAACAGTTACAAAGAGGAGTAAATGAAAGGAAAAACAATACATATTGGTTCATTGTAATGATTTGCTATAAGTAAGACACTTGAGCTAGTTAGACTATAAGTTTTTCAACAGTTATCTCTTTATTAGGGGAATTTATTGCTTCTCTATAAAATATACTTGGTTGTTCTTATTTTTTAATATTCACTGAGTTCTGATAATAGATTTTCAGAAGCTAGAGAAAGAGGTGTTATAGAATCAGAGTACTGGAAAGAAAGAACCTTAAAGCATTTGCAATATAATCTTCATTTTACAGATGAGTAAATGAAGGATATAAACTGTCTTGGCCATAGTCACACAGATGGGAATTGAGCTCTATTTTCTTGTCAGCTAATATACCATCAGGTCAGAGATCTTTAAATGATTGTCTTCTGAACAGCATAATTTCTACAGATCCCTTCTCAGAAAAAAAATAAAATATACAGGATTACAAAGAAAATCAATTATGTTGAAATGTAGATGTCAAATTAAAGATATTCACAGATTCCAGGTTAAGAACATGTTGTTTCCCTTCTTAATAATTTGTTATTTTAATTGTTCAGTTTTTTCAGTCATGTCTGACTCTTTGTGACCCCATGTGGTGCTTTCTTGGCAAAGATACTGGAGTGGTTTGCTATTTTCTTTTCCAGCTCAACTTATAGATGAGGAAACTTAGACAGAGTTAAGTGACTTGCCCAAGGTCATGCATCTAGCAGGTGTCTGAGTCAAATTTGAACTCACAAAATGAATCTTCCTGCTTTCAGATCTAGCATTCTATCTGCTGTTCCACGTAGCTGTCCTTCTTAATAATTTCCTGAAGATTAACAGAAGAAAAATATCCACTGAGAGTCAGAAGGAAACTTAGAAGTTACTTTAATATCCTACAAAGTACAGGAATCTCTTCTGAATTATAACTTACAAATGGTATTCTATTCTTTGATTCAACATATCTATTGATAGAGAACTAACTATTTCTTTTTTTTAATTCTTTTTTTATTTTTTTATTTTTTTTATTTTTTTAAATTTTATTTGCATAACATATTTGTGGGTAATTCTTCAACAATAACCCTTACATAGCTTTCCGTTACAAATTTTTCCCCCAACTCCCCACCCCTCCCCTAGATGGCAGGATATCCACTACATGTTATTTATGTTAAAATATTGGTAAATCGAATATATGTATACATATTTCCAAACTTGTCATTGTTGTGCAAGAAAAATCTTGTCTACACAAATGACATATCAGATAAAGGAAACACAATGTAAGCAAACATCAATCAAGGAGTTTGGGTCTGTTATGTTGTGGTCTGCATTTCATATCCCTCTCTCTGGGTGTATATGGCTTTCTTCAGTGAACAATTGGAGGTGGTTTGAAACATTTCATTGTTGAAGAGAGCCATGTCCATCAGAATTGATCGTCATATAGTACTGTTGTTGCCGTGTATAATGATCTCCTGGTTCTGCTCATTTCACTCAGCATCAGTTCATGTAACTCTCTCCAGGCCTCTCTGAAATCATCTTGCTGGTCATTTCTGACAGAACAATAATATTCCATAATATTCATATACCATAATTTATTCAGCCATTCTCCAATTGAAGGGCATCTATTCAATTTCCAGTTTCTAGCCACCACAAAAAGGGCTGCCACAAACATTCTTGCACATGTGGGGCCTTTTCCTTCCTTTATGATTTCTTTGGGATATAAGCCCAATAGAAATGCTGCTGGGTCAAAGGGTATGCACAGTTTGATAACTTTTTGAGCATAGCTCCAAATTGTTCTCCAGAATGGCTGTATCCGTTCACAGCTCCACCAACAATGCATCAATGTCCCAGCCCTCCCACATCCCCTCCAACATTCATCATTAACTTTTCCTGTCATTTTAGCCAATATGACAGGTGTGAAGTGGTATCTCAGGGTTGTCTTGATTTGCATTTCTCTGATCAATAGTGATTTGGAGCACCTTTTCATATGACTATAAATAGTTTTAATTTCATCCTCTGAAAATTGTCTGTTCATATCCTTTGACCATTTATTGATTGGAGATTGGCTTGAATTTTTATAAATATGAGACAATTCTCTATATATTTTAGAGATGAGACCTTTATCAGAACCCTAAAATGTAAAGATGATTTCCCAATTTATTGCTTCCCTCCTAATCTTGTCTGCATTGATTTTGTTTGTACAAAAACTTTTTAACTTAATATAGTCAAAGTTATCTATCTGGTTTTCAATTAAGAGTTCCAGTTCTTCTTTGGACATAAATTTATTCCATCTCCATAGGTCTGAGAGGTAAACTATATTACATTCCTCTAATTTATTTATAGTATCACTCTTTATATCCAGATCATGAACCCATTTAGATCTTATCTTGGTATGTGGTGTTAGATGTGGGTCAAGCCCTAATTTCTTCCACACTAGTTTCCAGTTTTCCCAGCAGTTTTTGTCAAATAGTGAATACTTATCCCAAAAGCTGGGGTCTTTGGGTTTATCAAAAACCAAATTGCTATAGTTATTGCCTAGTTTGTCTTGTGATTCTATCCTATTCCACTGATCGACTACTCTATTTCTTAGCCAGTACCAAATGGTTTTGATGACCGCTGCTTTATAATATAGTTTTAGATCTGGTACAGCAAGTCCACCATCGTCAGCCTTTTTTTTCATTAATCCCCTTGAAATTCTTGACCTTTTGTTTTTCCAAATGAACTTTGCTACTATTTTTTCTAGATCTGTAAGATAATTTCTTGGGAGTTTGATTGGTATGGCACTAAATAAGTAAATTAGTTTGGGTAGTATTGTCACTTTTATTGTATTCGCTCGTCCTACCCATGAGCATTTTAAGTTTTTCCAATTGACTAGGTCTGATTTGATTTGTGTGGAAAGTGTTTTGTAGTTTAGTTCATATAGTTCCTGACTATCCCTTGGCAGATAAATTCCCAAATATTTTGTACTATCAACAGTTATTTTGAATGGGATTTCTTTTTGTATCTCTTGCTGCTGAACTTTATTGGTAATATATAAAAATGCTGATGATTTATATGGATTTATTTTGTATCCTGCAACTTTGCTAAAGTTGTGAATTGTTTCTAGTAGTTTTTTAGTTGAGTCTCTAGGGTTCTCTAAGTATACCATCATGTCATCTGCAAAGAGTGATAATTTGGTTTCTTCACTACCTACTCTGATTCCTTTTATCTCTTTTTCTTCTCTTATTGCTGAAGCTAACATTTCTAATACAATATTAAATAGTAATGGTGACAGTGGGCAGCCTTGTTTCACTCCTGATCTTATTGGGAATGGTTCTAGTTTGACTCCATTACATATGATGCTTGATGAAGGTTTTAAGTAGATACTAATAATCATTTTAAGGAAAAGCCCATTTATTCCTATACTCTCCAGTGTTTTTAATAGGAATGGGTGTTTGATTTTATCAAAGGCTTTTTCTGCATCTATGGAGATAATCATATGGTTTTTATTAATTTGGTTATTAATATAATTGATTATGCTAATAGTTTTCCTAATATTGAACCAGCCCTGCATTCCTGGTATAAATCCTACTTGGTCATGATGTATTATCCTGGGGATGACTTTCTGTAATCTTGTTGCTAAAATCTTATTTAAAATTTTTGCATCAATATTCATTAGGGAAATGGGTCTATAGTTTTCTTTCTCAGTTTTCTCCCTACCTGGTTTAGCTATCAGCACCATATCTGTGTCATAGAAGGAATTTGGTAGTACACCATCTTTCCCTATTTTTTCGAATAGTTTATATAGTATTGGGATTAATTGTTCTTTGAATGTTTGGTAAAATTCACATGTAAATCCATCTGGTCCTGGAGATTTTTTCTTAGGGAGTTGATTAATAGCTTGTTCTATTTCTTTTTCCGAAATAGTGCTATTTAAATAATTTATTTCCTCTTCTGTTAATCTGGGCAATTTATATTGTTGTATATATTCCTCCATTTCATTTACATCATCAAATTTATTGGCATAAAGTTGGGCAAAGAAACTCCTAATTATTACTCTAATTTCCTCTTCATTGGAGGAAAGTTCTCCCTTATCATTTTTGAGACTAATAATTTGATTTTCCTCTTTCCTTTTTCTAATCAAATCAACTAAAGGCTTATCTATTTTGTTGGTTTTTTCATAAAACCAACTCTTACTTTTATTTATTAATTCAATAGTTTTCTTATTTTCAGTTTTATTGATCTCCCCTTTAATTTTCAGAATTTCCAATTTGGTATTTAATTGAGGGTTTTTAATTTGGTCTTTTTCTAGCTTTTTTAATTGTAAGCCCAGTTCATTAATCTTCTCCTTCTCTGTTTTATGCAAGTAAGCATCTAGAGATATAAAATTACCCCTTATAACTGCTTTAGCCGAGTCCCACAAATTTTGGTATGTTGTCTCATTGTTGTCATTCTCCTAGATGAAATTTTCGATTGTGTCTATAATTTGCTCTTTCACCCATTCGTTCTTCAGGATTAGATTATTTAATTTCCAAATAACTTGTGGTCTATTTTCTCCTGGCCTTATATTACATGTGAGTTTTATTGCATCATGATCTGAGAAGGATGCATTTACTATTTCTGCTTTTCTGCATTTGATTTTGAGGTTTTTATGCCCTAACACATGATCTATTTTTGTATAAGTTCCATGAACCCCTGAGAAAAAAAGTATACTCCCTTCTATCACCATTCAATTTCCTCCAGAGATCTATCATACCTAACTTTTCTAGCCTTTTGTTAACCTCCCTAACTTCTTTCTTATTTATTTTGGAATTTGATTTATCTAATTCTGAGAGAGCAAGGTTGAGATCTCCCACTAGTATAGTATTACTGTCTATTTCTCCTTGCATCTCTCTTAACTTCTCCTCTAGGAATTTGGATGCTATACCACTTGGTGCATATATGTTAAGTATTGATACTGCTTCATTGTCTATGGAACCCTTTAGTAAAATGTAGTTTCCTTCCTTATCTCTTTTAATTAGATCTATTTTTGTTTTTACTTGATCCGAGATAAGGATTGCTACCCCTGCCTTTCTTTGTTCACCTGAAGCATAGAAGATTCTGCTCCAGCCCTTTACCTTCACTCTGTATGTATCTCTATGTTTTAGATGTGTTTCTTGTAAACAACATATTGTAGGATTCTGGCTTTTAATCCAGTCTGCTACCCGCTTCTGTTTTATGGGAGAGTTCATCCCATTCACATTCACAGTTAAAATAACTATATCTGTATTCCCTGCCATCTTATTTACCCGGAGTTATGATTTTCTCTTCCCTTTCCCCTCTCTCCCTTCCCCCCTCCCCAGTACTTTGCTCTTGATGCCCACCTCCCACCACTAATCCTCCTCCCTTTAGAGTCCCTCCCTCCCCTTTATACCTTTCCCCTAATCCTTCTATTAGTTTATCCTTTTCCTTTTCTCCCCTCCCTCCTACCTTCCCACAAGGAGGGTCAGTCCTTTCTTTGAAGCCAAATGTGTCTGATATACTCTCTTAGAGTCCAATCTAATGAGAGTAAGGTTTACACAATACTCATCACCCTCCCTTCTTTTCCTCAATTATATTAGATCTTCTATGTCTCTTTATGAGATTTTGCCTTATTTTACCTCCTTTATTTTTACTTTATTTTGCCTCCTTTTCCCCCCTCCCCCCTTTTTCTTTTTCAGTATGGTATCCCTTCCACCTCTAATTTCTTTTCCATTATTATCAAAGAAAAATCAAATTATACTGCCATTCTTTAAAGGATACCTATAGTAGGAATATAGTTCTCAAGAGTTTTCCTTTTTACCTTTTTATGTTTCTCTTGAGTTCTCTATTTGGGGGTCAAATTTTTTGTTCAGATCAGGTCTTTTCATTAGAAATAGGTGAAATTCTCCTGTATCATTGAATGACCATCTTCTTCCCTGGAAGATGATGCTCATTCTAGCTGGATAACTTATTCTTGGCTGTAATCCAAGTTCTTTTGCCTTTCGGAATATCTGGTTCCAGGCCCTTCGATCCTTTAAAGTGGAAGCTGACAGATCCTGTGTAATTCTAATTACAGTTCCTCGGTATTTGACCTGTTTCTTTCTAGCTGATTGCAATATGTTTTCCTTGGTGCGATAGTCCTGAAATTTGGCCACGATATTCCTTGGGGTTTTAATTTTGAGGTCTCTTTCTGGAGGTGATCGGTGAATTCTTTCAATGCCAATTTTGCCTTCTGATTCTAAAACATCAGGGCAATTCTCTTTCATGATTTCCTGCAAGATAGCATCCAGGTTCTTTTTTTCATCGTGGCTTTCAGGGAGTCCGATAATCCTTAAATTGTCTCTCCTGGATCTGTTTTCCAAGTCACTTGTTTTTCCTAGGAGATATTTCATATTTTCTTCTTTTTTTTCATTTTTTTGTTTTTGTTTAACTGATTCTTGAAGTCTTATTGCGTCATTTACTTCTATTTGTTCAATTTTAATTTTTAAAGTATTATTTCCTTCAGTTATCTTTTTTAGCTCCTTTTGTAGCTGGCCAATTGAATTTCTTGATTCAATGCATTCTTTTTCCATTTTGCCAGTTTTATTTTTCAGTGAATTGTTGTCTTTTTCCAATTCACCAATTTTGTTTTTCAGTGAATTGTTGTCTTTTTCCAATTCACCAATTTTGTTTTTCAGTTCACCATTTTTATTTTCCAGTGAATTGGTGATTTTTTCCAATTCACCAATTTTGTTTTTCAGTGAACTGTTTTCTTTTTCCAATTCACCAGTCCTATTTTCCAGTTTTTGATATTTCTGTTGCCCTGATCTCAATTTATTTCCCCATTCTTCTTCTAGCTCTCTTTTGAGATTCTTAATGCAATCATCCAGGTAAGCCTTCTGAAAGGGAGACCAACTTAAGTCTGCCTTTGTGGCTTCATCTGGGATTGTTTTCATAATGTCGGGATCTGGGGACTGTTCTATTTTTTCTCCATAAAAGCTTTCTATGGTGAAAGCTCTCTTCTGCTTCTTGCTCATGATTTAAAGTTGGTATATTGGTCAAAACCAGAGAAAACTGCAACAATTTGTATTTGCCCTGGGGCAGTTTGCCGAGTTGACTTCCGGTCTGAGGCTTGTCGGGCTAGATTCACACTAGGACCACGTTTTCAGCTACTCTCGATCTACCCTTTTCTAAAGGCAGATCTGCCAAAGCACCTGCCTGCAAGCAGAGCAAAGTGGCCCAGGCGTCTCCCAGGGGCTTCCTGGGTGCCCAAAATCCGCCCCTCTATCGCAGCCCTGACTTCCGCCCCGGCTGGAGTCTGATCTCGACCAGTGGCCGATTTCTCCTGAGGCTAACCTTCACCGGAGTTCTTTCACGGTAGATCTTTGATAGAAGTGCGTTGTAGTCCAAATGCTTGGTGGTGCTCTCACTTAGAAACCAGTTGGAAGGCTTACTTTGTCTGGTTTTGAGGGAATGTCCCAGGAGTTCACAGAGAAAGCTGTCCGCAGTTCACCATCTTGGCTCCGCCCCCCTGAGAACTAACTATTTCACAAAAAAAACCTTCCATTGTTGATCAGTTCTAATTGTTAATGGAAAGAAATTTGGATTCCCAACTTCTATCCACTTATCCTATGACTGCCCAATGGAGCAACATAGATCAAATCTACTTCCTTTCCTCCTCACAACATACTCCTGTTTGTTAATATCTACCTCATAACATGGAACCCAGAAATGGATATATTATTCTATTAAGTGGAGATTATATTGGAAATACTGCTTTCTTGGATATGGACACCATTGTTGATGCAGTCTAAAACATAGAAGCAATTTAGGATCTTCATTACACTGTTGGTTTACCTTTGACCTTGTAGCCAGACTAAATTAGATATTCAGTGTTCCTATCTTAAAAGCTGAAGTATCCTGAGGCTACCTTTCAGTGTATCTATAACTTCCTCAACAAACCAGAGACTCTATTATTGAGAATAACCCAAGACTCCACCCCTTTGAGCTACCTGAGGGCTTTTCTTCTTCCTAGTCAAAAAAAAAAAAAAAAAGGCATGTTTGAAATTGATCTGGCCTCAGAATATGGAAAGTTGTGTCAATTAATTACAGCAATCTTTCTGTGCTAAGAGTTAGTGAAAACTAATGAGAGATATGCATTTTGCCCTGGTTTAGGAATACACAGATGAAAATGAGTATATATTTAATAGGGATTAGAGATCTAAAATGTTAATGTTATCATTTTCAATCATTTACAGTCAAGTCCAACTCTTTATGACCCCATTTGGTGTTTTCTTAGTAGAAATACTTTCTCAAACTCATTTTACAGATGAGTAAACTAAGGCAAACAGGGTTAAGTGAATAGCATAGAATCACATAGCTAGTTAGTGCCTGAGGACAGATTGGAAACTCAAGAAGATGAGTCTTTTTAAGTTCAAACCCAGCACTCTATCCAACACACCACCTAGCTGCCCTAATGTTATTCGCTTGGAGTATATTAAAATGTGATATATATTATCAAGATTCCCAGAGATCTTTTTTTTAATTTTCTGTTTCTTACCCATCCTTTCTCAATCATCTTTATTCAATTAACCTACATCATAGGCAAAAAATGGCCTCAGAAAAATTACAGTACTAATTTTCTCAAAAAGCATTCAGTATCTGGACTCAACTACCCTAAGAATGATTCTCTTTCAACACATCATCAGTTCATGTTACAACCTGACAAGTTAAAAGATGAAAATTATCACCCTCCAAATTTCATTGTATTTATATTTTGTATGTATGATTGTAAGGCAATTGGGGGTAAGTGACTTGCTCAGGGTCATACTGGTAGTGTGTCTGAGACTGGATTTGAACTCAGATCTTCCTGACTCTAAAGCTGGTGCTCTATCCATTGTCCCATTTGGCTGTCTCTACTCATACCTTTTATAATAGCATAACAAAATTGCCAGTTACAGTCTGACAATGTTGCTTCCCTATTCAATAAATTCATGTGACTCCCTATTACTTCTAGTATCAAATGTAAAATCCTCTGTTGGGTCTTTAAATTCTTTCATAACTTATCTCCTTCTTGGTCAACCATATGTGATTTATTGCCAATGACTTCCTTGTTCCTCAAAGATGATGCTCTATTTCTCAGCTCTGACCATTTTCACTCACTCTTCATTGTGCTATAATTCTTTCCCTCCTCATTCAACCTTCTGGTTTCCCCAGATTCCTTCAAATATCAGCTAAACTCCTACCTTCTTCAATAAGCCTTTCCCAGTCCTCATTACTTTAGTGGTTTCCTTTTGAGAATATCTCCAACTGGTTCTGTATATATCTTATTTGTAAATACTTATGTTCATCTTGTCTTCCTTATTAACTTGTTTAATCCTTAAGGGCAAATTTTTTTTGGCTTTTCTTTGTATACATAATACAATGTCTGGCAAATAGTAGATACTTAATAAATGCTTGTTGACTTACTGACCAAGTTGGAAAGACTCTCTGAGATATTCAAGCCTAAGCCAAAATATGAATCATCTACAATATATTTCTGACAAATGGTTACCCAATCTTCATTTTGTAGATCTCCTGTGATAGGGAATTCACTAATTCTTGAAGCAGACTTCCATTTTTGTATAATTTTATATAATTAATATATAAATATATAGTTTATTGTGTATATTAAACTATGTATTTATATATTAATTATATACACATATATATATATAATATATTACATAATATAATTATTGCATGTTCATATATACATATTATATATAAATAATATTCAAAAATTGATCTTTATACGTAGACAAAATCTGTCACTATACCTTTTACCCATTAGTCCCAGTTCTACCACCTGGGGGCAAGAACAAGATAAATATTTGAAAATTTATAAGATACTTTAAATATCTATTACATAAATATCTTATGTACATTATGTACTTACACTAATATGATATATGTACATAAATGTTAAAAATAAAACTTATATGAAATAAATATTTAAAACTTCAAATATTTGAAGACTACACTTAAAATGCTTAAATTTTCTCTTCTATAAAATATATCCATTTTTTTCAGTAGATCCACATATATGCCACAATTGCAAGTTCTTCATTTTCTAACAACCAACATATTAAAGGTCTACTCTGAGCCAAGAACTAGACTAGGCATATGGGATAAGCATCCAATATCTCTAGGGAGCCAATATGCAAATAAATATATAGAAATTAAATGTATAGAAAGTAAAAACAAGGTTGGTAATGGGTACTAACAGCTGGGGATATAGACAAGTCTTACATAGGGAAACACAAGTTAAACTTTGAAGAAACTTAGAAACTCTAGGAGGCAAAGGTGAGGAAAAAACTCCTGCCAGATATAAAGAGAATCTCCTGACATGTTAATATTAGAATTTGTTTTTAAAAGTATTTAATAATGGCCTTCAATCACTTCTTACTACTCTTCAATAATGTGGAGAAATAATTTGTCATACTATTTAGAACAAATTATTAAAGAGCATTAGAAAAAAAATGACATGATAGATAGCCCCACCCGAGCTTGTGCTTTGAGTTTTCTTGTGTTTCGGTTTGCCCAAATTTTGTTAAATGTTTACAGATACTCATATCTGTCTCATTCTCTGACTCTCATGTTGCTCTCTCAGAACAATCGCTTAATTGAAATATATGAGATTCAAGTGTTTCACCATTCTTTAAAATGTAAATCTTCCAGGATATGGGGAGAGACAGTCACTCCCTCTTCAGCTCATTCTCCTTTGGCAGATGACCAAATAAATTTGTTATTTAAAAATTATTTTCAGGTTTAGTGACTTTTCACAAGTGACAATAATTACCTTTCTAAGTGCTTCCAAGCTGTACCTTCTATAATCTACTAAAGATGTATATCAAGAATACATAGTAAGCAGTTAATCCAACAGTTTGAAGTATCTATCTATTTTCTATCTTTTAACCTTTCCCTTTGAAATTAGAAAAAGTTTTTTTTCATCTTCTGCCCCCATATATTCCTTCTGTTGGCCACAAGTCTTCAAATATCACCAATACAATTCAGTCATCAGATAAAAATTATTTCACAACCTTCAGATGCAGTTTCTCTTGGGTTGCTGAACAGAACAGATTCACATTTTTTTTAAACCATCCCTTTGCTTTTTGTGTTCTCAAAATTTTTTCTTATCTTCAATATAGTTTAAAATTTTTCTTTTGATTTTAAATTCAGTTTATATTGTACCTTTCTAAATTGATCTTTACTTTTCATCACTTTCATCTTTAGTACATATGCTTTTAAAATCTTACTTTATTAAGAAACCCCTTGTCCAGCCACTTGAAGCTCATTATGCATCCAATCCTCTTTATTTCTCATTGGAATCGATTTTTACTTTCTCCAGAATTTCATTCTTGAAAGACAGACTTTTCTTTCAGAATCCTAGATCTTGAACTTTCATCTATCCTATCCTTGAATGTTTTAAAATTCATTTTCCTACAGGCTGGGGCCCCTTCAAACTTAGTCTGTTAAAAGTAGTAGTAGTAGTAGTCATTGTTGTTTTAGTAGTAGTGGTGATAGTGGTGGTGGTACTGGTGGTGATGGTAGTAGTAATAGTAATAAAATAGTAGTAGTGGTGGTGATGGTGGTAATAATATAGTAATTTAAGATTTTTGAAACTCTTCACAAATAACATCTTATTTGATTGTCACATCAATCCTGGGATTTTTACCCACCCCCCATTTTATTACCCCCTTTTTATGGATGAGGAAATTAAGAAAGACAGAGATTAAATTAATTCCTCAGGGTCTCATAGTAGTTGTAGCTAGATTTGAATTTAAGATTCCTTGATGACGTTAGGTTCAGTACTCTATTTCAGGCTTTTTAAACTTTTTCCACTCATGACCCCTTTTTGTCCCAAAAATGTTTGTGTCCCTAGGTATATAAGTATAAAAAACATATATATATATATATATATATATATATATATATATAGTGTATATATATATATATATATATATGTAAAATTTATTGATAATAAACCATAATTTTGTGACCCACTACATTCAGTTATGAGAACCCATGTGGGATTGAAAATCAGTTTAATAAGATGGACTTTATTCAATATACTAGTTATCTGTCGTGCTTTGAAGTACTTGCCCAGGAGTTCCCAGTCTAGTTATATTCTTGGAATGAGGTGCTATTTGCCTAGATATTGTCAAGTGGAGAATAATTGCAAAAGCTCTGAATCTTTACCAGCAAAGCCAGAACACATAAGTTTAATTCCTGGCTTTAACCATCAATATTTGTATGACCTTGGGAAAGCCTCAATCTCAATGGATTTCAATCCCTTCATCTGATTGGCCCGTAGAATATCAGAATTTGATCATCAAAGTCATCCTTTACAGAGGAGGCTCTGAAGCCCTTCAAGTGAAGAGCTTCATTAAAGGTTGTGTGGTAAATCTGGCAGATCTTAACTTAGGTTATCTATCTCCAAATGTATTACTTCAACTATACCACAACTTTCTTCCTCAAAATAACTAAAATAACCTACTCTCTGTGGAGGTGAGGACCAAATGAGATAATGCCATAAAGTAATACCATAAAGCATACATAAATGTAGATTGTTATTATCATTCATTCTTGTAATTAGTTTAGAGACAGCCAGTTCACTCAGTAGTAGAATACTAAGCTGGAGTCAGGAAGACTTAATATCAAATCCAGCTGCAGATACCCACCAAGCGTATGATCTTGGGCAAGTCACTTAACCTGCATCTGTTTTAGTTTCTTCAGCCAGAAAACAAGGATGATAATAATAGCACCTACTTCAAAGTCGGTTGTGAAGATAAAATGATATTATACTTGCAAAGCACTTTGTAAACCTTAATATTCTACATAAAGGGTATCTATTATTATTACTTTCAAGATAATTTCCTTCCTCAAATAGCCTGTCTAGTTGAGAATATTGCTTCTGTAGGTCCCCAAATTGATTCTTTTTTTTAAAATGAAAAGTGAACATTTTCCTGGAACCTCTTCATTTCCATGTCTGTGGAGTCCCTTTGGTCTCTTCTGATCTAAAGGACCTAAATCTAGCTGATATTCAGGTGCTAATGTAAACCATGTATTTCAGGTTTGTCTCTATCCTCCATGCATATAATGGAAGAATTTGTTCCTTGGTTTAAATATTTATTCTTATTCAAGGTCCCTGAGCCCTTTTAGTAAAGGGCATGTGTTAATAAATCTAATTAATTAATTAATAGAAACATAATCTTCTCCCTGGTTAGATCAGTTTAAAGGTTATTTGCATTTCTTTATCTTGATTCATATTAATGATGATAATTGTAAGTTATGACTGACTTCATGGTACCACAAATACTATAGATCAAAGTGAGGAGATCTGAGTTCTAGCCCCAAATTTGCCTTACATTACAGCTGTGTGATCTTGAACAAGTTACTTAACCCTTGTCTTAGCCACATATGTAAGATGAAAAATTAGATATGTAAGTACTCTTCTGGCTCTCAAACTCTGGAATTCTATATGCTGTATCTTCTGAAAAAGATGCCATAGCATCTGACATTTCTAGTATTGAAATCATTATACTGAATCCATGTAAAAGAAGGCTACTATTAAAATAGATATGAAACTTGAGGGGTAAGGAAGAAATCTACTCATTCCTAGTGATATATTGTCACCCATTATTGCACCAACAAAGGCCTAGGGAGTAATAGAGATGAACTTTGCCACTTCACAATTTTGCCTGCATTGTCAGCATTGAATTTAAATATAACATAGAGGGGTCAGTTCTCTTCCTGGAGCTCAGGAGGATTCAAATTAGGTACCTCCCAGACAGATAGGGTAGTTAGGTGATACAGTGAATAGAGTGCCAGACCTGAAGGCACAAAGACTCATCTTTGTGAGTTCAAATTTAACCTCAGACACTTAATAGCTATGTAATCCTGGGAAATCACTTAACTCTGCCTCAGTTTCCTCATCTATAAAAAAATAAGCTAGAAAAGGAAGTGGCAAATCACTCCAGTATCTTTGCCAAGAAAAACCCAAAAGGAGTTAAGAAGAGTCAGACAAAATTGGAAAGTACAAAACAGCACTTCACAGACATGGAGGGAAAAAGTGTCTCTATGCCTAGCTCTAATATATATACGTGTGTGTGTGTGTGTGTGTGTATACATTCACACATATATAAAAGCTTATTAATGCAATTAAGCTTATGCAAAGATTCCAAAAAAAAAAGTATTGTGCTTAGCCTCTACCATAGACTGGGCCTTACTCAAGCTGGTTCTCTGATTGCTTTAGGTCTCAAAAGGGAATACCTTGTAATCAATTTGCCCATTAACAAAAGGTCTTAGGAGGGAAAAGATATTCCAAAGAGGCAAGGGTTGTTCATCCAAGATAAAGTATTGTCAGTTGAGCCCAGTTTCCCAGGGTTCATTCTATTGGTCAGTGGTCATTGAATCTGATGTAGAAGTTCTTGCCCTTACTTGTCCTGGCTATTTTACTTCAGTTTTTTTAATAAGCTTACACAAATATCTTGCATCTTAGTGTGCTAAATAAAATCTAGAGAATACTTTCAGCTCCTTTAAAGGAAAAATTAACCTAAATTGAATGATATAAGAGGAAATCTTAGGATATTGCTCCCACCATAGTCCATATAGCTAGATTCATACAATGGGGACCATGAGAAGGGAAATCTACCTCTTGTACACTTAAGAAAAGTATCTGAGGCCATAGTAAAGTGGTCAGAGTAGTGCTCCCTTTAGCATCAACATACCTTGATTTGGGTTCCAGTTCTATTGCTTAAAATCATAGATTTCAAGTTGGAATGGACCTCTAGAAGCATTTATATGCTACAATGTCTAGATTTCTGTACCTGGAATCAGAAAAATCTGAGTTCCAGTCTGACTTCCTAGCTAAGAGACCCTGGTGAATTCATTTAACCTGATCAGCCTCAATTTCCTCAATTGTAATAAAATGGAGATATAATAAAATGGGATAACAAAAGCACCTATCTTCCAGAGTTGTTCTGAGAAAACATTTAGTTAGTCCTTGCAGGGAGAGGCCCAGCACACCCAGGAAGTATCCCAACTCCTGTTATGTGCACAACCCAACCAGCAGGAAGTAGAACACCTGGTTAAATAGGAAAAGACCCAAGCCTTTTCATTGGATAGACTAAAAGGATGTAACCATCCTTAACCAATGGTCACCAATGTTGTTTGCTTCCTGTGGATCACGTCACTTCCATAACTTCATGTGACTTCCTGCATTCCAAGGTTCAAAGCTTGATCTGGCTCTGAAAATAGGGATCATGCGACTTAGTTTCAAACTGAGAAAACTTCATCCAGTCAATCCCATTCAATAGCTATAGTACTTGACTTGGAGTCAGGAACCCCTGAGTTAAAATTCTTTCTCACATATTTGATAGCTATATGAAACTTGGCCAATTACTTCATTATTTTGAGCCTTAGTTGCTCATCCATAAAATGGGAATAATAATAGTACTTATTTCCTAGTTATTGCAGGGATCAAATGAATAAAATGCTTTGCAAATATGAAAATGAAATGTAAATATTAGCCATTGTTATTAAACAGGATCAGAAAGAGAAAAGTGGAGAAGGTGGTATTGGGAACCAGGCCTTCTATATAAGTCATGCTATGTCTTTTACAATCTGTGTGAATTTGAATAAATCACTTTCTATTTGGGGCCTCTAATTACATCTACAAAATGAAATAGATAAGGTATTTATATAGTAAAACACTTTAGCTTTTTGTATATATTTTTCTCCTCCCTAAAATGTCAAGGAAAGAAACCAAAGAAAACCACAGAGCTAGTATATATATATACATATGTATATATACATATATATATGTATATGTATGTATATATATACATATATATATGTATATATACACACACACATATATATATATTTAGATTATTCAAGCAGTAAGCAGGTAGGCATTTGTTCTGTAAGATAAAAATATTTTGTGTTGCATCCTAATGAAACTATGAAATCACTCATTCAAAAACAAAAACAAAGTTTAGATAATACTCTTTTTCTCCATTTCACAAAGTACTATACATATATATGTCTTTATAGACAGAGAAGTGTGTAAAAGATTTTGCAGGATGACAATAAATTTGATTTATATTATTCTAACCATAACAGTGAATATCATAATATTTTAACCCCTCAAAGACCTGCAATTTCATCAATTTGATGAATTCCCTCTATGACAGCAGATTATAGTTCCTTTGCAACTTAGTGAATGACCTTCTGGTGTTGCACTGGCCAGCCTTCTAGTATTCACTATCATCTTTTGAAAAACATTTCATTACCAAGTGGCCAAACTTCTGATAATAAGTGTCTTCAAACTTAGTGAGGCTGGTCCCCAGACAACAGATATTCAGACCATTACCAGGTGTGCACAGAGTCTTTCTAATTTGTTAAAAGCTGCCAAAGTTTATGATGCTGCTAGCATCATGTTTGAGAGCCCAAGGACATTTCCATCCTATGAAGTAGCATCAGGTTAAATCACATTTGTAATGAGAAGAGGGCAGATGGCAGAATAAAGTCAGAAAGCTGCTCAAGCTCTTCCAGTTTCCCTTGAAATACACATGAAACCAATCCTTTGAACAGAACAGAATTCTCCAGCTCAAGACAGACTGAAAAAACTTCAAGAAGCGTCACTCTCACAGAAATGAAAAGGGTGTTCAGCCCAGGTCAGATAGACTCTAGGAAAGTAGTGAGAGGGATTTAATCACAGCAAATCAGCAACTAAGACCCTCAGTCCTGGCTCAGTAAAGGAGCAAATCAGTGGGGCAGCTTCCAGTCCCAGGTCAGAAGGAAAACTCTGGGAAACCAGACTGTTTCCTGAACAGAGCAGGCAAAGCTACTCCCTATAAACACAAGGAGCACCTGTGCTCAAAGCCAAGGTTCAGAACTGCACAGGAAGGTTGGGATAGTGCTCTCTTTAACCCTAGAACAGAATTCTACCTTAAAAGCAAAAAGAGGAAATACCAAGAGAAAAGGAAAGAAAATGAGCAAGAAACAGAAATGAACCTTGACCATAGAGAGTTACTATGATGACAAAGCAGTCCAAAACACAAACTCAGATGTGGACAGAATGTCCACAGAAATGTCCACTTAAAGAGTGAGATAAATTGATCTCAAGCCCAAAGAAGCTTCTTGGAAATTCTCATAAAAAATTTAAAAGGCAAATAAGAGAGGTAAAAGAAAAAAATGAGAAAAAAAGAGAAGTATGCATGAGAGAGTCAACAATTTGGAAAAGGAAGGGAAAAATTGTCTGTAGAAAACAACTCCTTAAACAGTAGGATAATCCAAATGGAAAAAGAGATATAAAAGACAACAGAAGAAAATCACTAGAACAGGGCAAATGGTAGACTATTAAAGCCATAATTAGGAGTTGTTTTGCCTGACTCTATGGCAGCAAGTCTGACAATCTAATTGAAATGGATGAATATTTAAAAAATATACAAATTGCCCAGATTAACAAAAGAGGAAATAAAATACTTAAATAGTATTATTTTAGAAAAAGAAATTGAACAAGTAATTAATGAACTCCCTAAGAAAAAATCTCCAGGGCCAGATGGATTCACAAGTGAATTCTAACAAACATTTAAAGAATAATTATTTCCAATACTAGATAAACTATTTGGAAAAACAGGTAAAGTACTGCCAAATGCCTTCTAATGACATAAATATGGCACTGATACCTAAACTAGGAAAGACCAAAACAGAGAAAGGAATCGCAGACCAATCTCCCTAATGAATATTGATGCAAAAAATTTAAATAAATCATTAGCAAAGAGATTAAACAACTTATCAGAAGGACAATACACTATGATCAAATGGGATTTATGCCAGGAATGCAGGGCTGGTCCACTTTCAGGAAAAGTATTACCATAATCAACCATAGCAATAACAAAATCAACATAAATCAAATGATACTCTCAATAGACATAGAAAAATCTTTTGACAAAATATAGCACTCATTCCTATTAAAAATACTAGAGAGCATAAACATAAAGGGAGCTTTCTCTAAAATAAGCTAAGAAAAAGAGTGGTGGAATAGATTAGATCCACATGACACAATAAGCAAGGCCTATAGCAATCTAGTATTTGATAAACCCCTATCTCCAGCTTCTGGAATAAGAACTCACTATTGGATAAAAAAATAGGTGGGGAATCTGGAAAAAAATAATTCAGAAACTTGGCATAGACCTACATCTCACATCTCATACCAAAATAAGATCCAAATGGATACATGATTTGGACATAAAGAAGGATAACATAAATAAGTTAGGAGAACAAGGGAAAATTTACCTCTCAGATATTTGGAGAAGGAATTTATGACCAAAAAAAGAACTAAAGAGCATTTAGAAAGGCAAAATGGACAACTTTTGTTACAATCTTGTTTGCACAAACAAAAACGACAGAAACAAGATTATAACGGAAGTGCAAAGCTGGGAAAAAATCTTTATAGTGAGTATTTCTAATAAAGGTCTCATTTCTTATTTTTTTTATTAAAGCTTTTTATTTGTATAACATATGTATGGGTAGTTCCCCAGCATTGATCTTTACAAAGCTTTCCATGACAAATTTTACCCCCAGTCCCCTCCCCTCCCCTAGATGGCAGGAAGTCCATTACATGTTAATAATGTTAAAATACTTGACAAGTTATGCAAGAAAAATCCTATCTACAAGAAAAAAAAAGAAAATCAGAGAAAGGCAACACAATGCAAGGAAATATCAATAGAGAGCATGAAAATGTTACGTTGTGGTCCATATTTCATATCCCTCTCTCTGGGTATATATGGTTTTCTTCAGTGAACAACTGGAACTGGATTGAGACAATTCTTTGTTGCAGAGAGCCATGACCATCAGAATTGATCATCATGTAATACTGTTGTTGCTGTGTATGATGATCTCCTGGTTCTGCTCGTTTCACTCAGCAACAGTTCATGCAAGTCTCTCCAGGCCTCTCTGAAATCGTCCTGCTGGTCATTTCTTACAGAGCAATAATATTCCATGACATTCATATACCATAATTTATTTAGCCACTCTCCAATTGATGGGCATCCCTTCAGTTTCCAGTTTCTAGCCACTACAAAAAGGGCTGCCACAAACATTCTTGCACATGTGGAGACCTTTCCTTCCTCTAAGATCTCTTGGGATATAGGCCCAATAGGAACACTGCTGGGTCAAAGGGTATGCACAGTTTGATAACTTTTTGAGCATAGCTCCAAATTGCTCTCCAGGATGGTTGGATCCGTTCACAGTTCCACCAACAATGTATTAGTGTCCCAGTTTTCCCACATCCCCTCCAACATTCATCGTTATCTTTTCCTGTCATTTTAGCCAATCTGACAGGTGTGTAGTGATACCTCAGAGTTGTCTTAATTTGCATTTCTCTGATCAATAGTGATTTGGAGCAACTTTTCATATGACTAGAGATGGTTTTAATTTCATCATCTGAAAATTGTCTGTTCATATCCCTTGACCACTTATCTATTGAAGAGTGGCCTGAATTCTTATATATATGTGACAATTCTCTATATATTTTAGAAATGAGACCTAAAGGTCTCATTTCTAAAATATTTTAAAAATGGTGTCAAATTTATAAGAATACAAGACATTCCCCAACTGATAAATGGCCAAGGGACATTACAGGTGATTTTCAGATGATGAAATTAAAGACATTTATAGTAATATGAAAAAATGTTCCAAATCACTATTTAAAGAAATGAAAATTAAAACAATCCTGAGGTAGCATCTCACATCTCTCAGATTGGCTAAAATGACTGGAAAAGATAATGATAAATGTTGGAAGGGATGTGGGACAACGGGAATATTAATGCGTTGTTGGTGGGAGCTGTGAAATGATCCAACCATTCTGTAGAGCAATCTGGAACTATTCCCAAAGGGCTATAAAAATGCATACTTTTTTACCCAGCAATGCCATTACTGGGTCTGTATCCCAAGGAAATCATAAAAGAGTGAAAGGGACCCACATGTACAAAAATGTTTGTAGCAGCTCTTCTTGTGTAGGAAAGAATTGGAAAAGGAGTGGATCCCTATTAGTTTGAGAATGTCTGAACAAGCTATGATACATGAAGGTAATAGAGTATTATTGTTCTTTAAAAATGATTGAACAAGAGGCGGAGCCAAGATGGCGGAGTGAAGACACAACTCTGTGACCTCCTCTAACCTTCTCTCAAACCAACAGCAGATTAAGCCTCTAAACTGGTTTTGGACTCAAAGCACCTCCAAATACTTGGAGTACAACACATTTCCAGCAAAAGTTACCTTGGAAGAGCTCCATAGTAGGTCTGTTTCAGTTGGGCAGAGAGTCGGGCAGTTTGCTGAGCTCAAGTACAGCTCTGGGAGACAGGGCAGAAAACCAGATTAGATTTAGGATGGCAGGTTCTAAGCACCTGGGAAGTCTATCTGAGGCTCTTGGGACACTCTGCCCTAATTGAGGACAGGTGCTTTGGAAGATCTGCCTTTTGTAAAAGATAGCTTGTAACCCATTGCAAACACCGGTCCTAGCTGGGAGAGCCCAGCACCAGAAGTCAATCTGCTGAATTGCCCCAGAGCAAATTGAAGCGGGCTACCACTTCTCTGCTTTAAATAGACCTCAAGCTTTTAAAAATAATAATAATAATAAACAGAAAAGAATTCTCACCATAGAGAGCTTTTATGGAGAGCTAGAAGAACAGACCCAAGATGCTGAGATTCATAAAGGTAAAGCAACTCCAGAGGAAGCCAAAAAGGGAAACATAAGCTGCTCCCCATTTCACAAGGCTTTCCTGGAAGATTGCATAAAAAAATCTCAAAAGAGAGTTAGAAGAAAACTGAGGAAATGAATTGAGATCATTGCAAGAAGGATATAATGCCCTACAAAAGAAATATGAAAAAGACAACAATTCACTGAAAAACAAAATTGGTGAAATGGAAAAAGACTGCAATGAACAAAAAAATTCAATTGGCCAGTTACAAAAGGATCTAAAAAAGGTAACTGAAGAAAATAATACATTAAAAATTAAAATTGAACAAATGGAAGTGAATGACTCAATAAGATTTCAAGAATCAAACAAAACCCCAAAAAATGAAAAAATAGAAGAAAATATGAAATATCTCCTAGGAAAAGCAACTGACTTGGAAAATAAATCTAGGAGACACAATCTAAGGATTATTGAACTTCCTGAAACCCATGATGGAAAAAAAGAATCTAGACACTATATTCCAGGAAATGTTGAAAGAAAACTGCCCTGATGTTTTAGAATCAGAAGGCAAAATCACCATTGAAAGAACTCACCAATAACCTCCTGAAAAAGATCCCAAAATTAAATCCCCAAGGAATATTGTGGCTAAATTTCAGGACTACTTCACCAAGGAAAAGATACTGCAAGCAGCTAAAAAATGATACCAATATGATGCTGATAGCTAAACCAGGTAGTGTGAAAACAGAGAAAGAAAACTATAGACCAATTTCCCTAAATGAATATTGATGCAAAAATTTTAAATAAGATACTAGCAATGAAATTACAGAAAGTCATCCCCAGGATAGTACACTATGACCAAGTAGGATTTATACCAGGAATGCAGAGCTGGTTCAATATTAGGAAAACTATCAGCATAATCAATTTTATTAATAACCAAACTAACAAAAGCCATATGATTATCTCCATAGATGCAGAAAAAGCACTGGATAAAATCCAACACCCATTCCTATTAAAAACACTAGAGAGTATAGGAATAAATAGGCTTTTCCTTAAAATGATTGGTAGCATCTATTTAAAAGCATCAGCAAGCATCGTATGTAATGGAGACAAACTAGAACCATTCCCAGTAAGATCAGGAGTGAAACAAGGCTGTCCACTGTCACCATTACTGTTTAATATTGTATTAGAAATGTTACCTTTGGCAATAAGAGAAGAAAAAGAAATAAAAGGAATTAGAGTAGGTAATAAAGAAACCAAATTATCACTCTTTGCAGATGACATGATAGTATATTTAGAGAACCTTAGAGACTCAACTAAAAAACTACTAGAAACAATTCACAACTTTAGCCAAGTTGCAGGATTCAAAATTAATCCACATAAATCATCAGCATTTTTATATATTACCAACAAAGTTCAGCAGCAAGAGATACAAAAAGAAATTCCATACAAAATAACGGATGATAGTATAAAATATTTGGGAATCTATCTGCCAAGGAAAAGTCAGAAACTATATGAACTAAACTACAAAACACTTTCTACACAAATAAAATCAGACCTAGTCAGTTGGAAAAATATTAAGTGTTCATGGGTAGGGTAGGCCGAGCGAATATAATAAAAATGACAATACTACCCAAACTAATCTACTTATTTAGTGCCATACCAATCAAACTCCCAAAAAAATTATTTCATAGATCTAGAAAAAATAGTAGCAAAGTTCATTTGGAGGAACAAAAGGTCAAGAATTTGGAGGGAATTAATGGAAAAAAAAGGCAGATGAAGGTGGCCTTGCTATACCAGATCTAAAACTATATTATAAAGCAGTGGTCATCAAAACCATTTGGTATTGGTTGCGAAATAGAGCAGTCGATCAGTGGCATAGGATAGGATATCAGGACAATCTAGGCAATAACTTTATCAATTTAGTGTTTGATAAACCCAAAGACCCCAGCTTTTGGGATAAGT
>JAJPUD010008776.1:38258-78697 GCA_023553655.1 Myrmecobius fasciatus
AAACTATATTATAAAGCAGTGGTCATCAAAACCATTTGGTATTGGTTGCGAAATAGAGCAGTCGATCAGTGGCATAGGATAGGATATCAGGACAATCTAGGCAATAACTTTATCAATTTAGTGTTTGATAAACCCAAAGACCCCAGCTTTTGGGATAAGTACTCACTATTCGGCAAAAACTGCTGGGAAAATTGGAAACTAGTATGGAAGAAACTAGGGCTTGAGCCACACCTAACAGCACATACCAAGATAAGATCTAAATGGATTCATGATCTAGAAATAAAGAGTGATATTGTAAGCAAATTAGAGGAACATAGTATTATAGTTTACCTCTCAGACCTGTGGAGATGGAATAAATTTATGTCCAAAGCAGATCTGGAACTCTTAATTGAACACCAGATAGATAATTTTGATTATATTAAGTTAAAAAGTTTCTGAGATAACCATATAGTTTTTGTTAGTTTGGTTATTAATATAATTAAATATGCTGATAGTTTTCCTAATATTGAACCAGCCCTGCATTCCTGGTGTAAATCCTACTTGGTAATAGTGTACTGCACTGGAGATGACTTTCTGTAATCTCATTGCTAATATCTTATTTAAAATTTTTCCATCAATATTCTTTAGAGAAATTGGGCTATAGTTTTATTTCTCTGTTTTTTTTTCTCATGAAGAGGCAAAGAAAACCTAATATAATTGAGAGAAAGAAGGGAGGGAGATGAGCATTGTGTAAATCTTACTCTCATCAGTTTGGGCTCTAAAAGTGTATATCAGACATTTGATTTCACAAAGAAACTTGTCTGTTGCTAGAGGGAAGTGGGAGGGAAAGGAGGAAAAAAAAGGGATAAACTAATAGAAGGGAAAATAGAAGAGTCAGGGGAAAGGAGTAAAAAGTTTCTGTACAAACAAAACTAATGCACACAAGATTAGGAGGGAAGCATCAAATTGGGAAATCATCCTTACATTTAATGGTTCTGATAAAAGCCTCATTTCTAAAATATATAGAGAATTGTCTCATATTTATAAGAATTCAAGCCACTTTTCAATAGATAAATGGTCAAGGGATATGAACAGATAATTTTCAGATGATGAAATTAAAACCATTTCTAGTCATATGAAAAGTTGCTCTAAATCACTATTGATCAGAGAAATGCAAATTAAGACAACTCTGAGGTACCACTACACACCTGTCAGATTGGCTAAAATGACAGGAAAAGATAATGAGGAATGCTGGAGGGGATGTGGGAAAGCTGGGACACTAATACATTGTTGGTGGAACTGTGAACGGATCCAACCATTCTGGAGAGCAATTTGGAGCTATGCTCAAAAAGTTATCAAACTGTGCATACCCTTTGACCCAGCAGTGTTCCTATTGGGCTTATATCCCAAAGAGATCTTAAAGGAAGGAAAGGGACCCACATGTGCAAGAATGTTTGTGGCAGCCCTTTTTGTAGTGGCTAGAAACTAGAAACTGAATGGATGCCCATCAATTGGAGAATGGCTGAATAAATTATGGTATATGAATGTTATGGAATGTAAGAAACATCCAGCAGGATCATTTCAGAGAGGCCTGGAGAGACTTGCATGAACTGATGCTGAGTGAAACGAGCAGAACCAGGCGATCATTATACACAGCAACAACAATACCATATGATGATAAATTCTGATGGACATGATTCTCTTCAACAATGAAATGTCTCAAACCAGTTCCAATTGTTCAGTGAAGAAAGCCATATACACCCAGAGAGAGGGATACAAAATGTGGACCACAATATAACATTCTCATGCTCTCTGTTGATGTTTGCTTGCATTGTGTTTCCTTACTCTGATTTTCTTTTTTTTTTCTTGTAGATAGGATTTTTCTTGCACAACAACTTGTCAAGTATTTTAAAATTATTAACATATAGTGGACTTCCTGCCATCTAGGGAAGGGGAGAGGACTGGGGGTAAAATTTGTAATGGAAAGCTTTGTAAAGATCAATGCTGAGGAACTACCCATACATATGTTATACAAATAAAAAGCTTTAATAAAAAAAAGAAATCAGAAGAACCAGGAGATCATTGTACACAGCAACAATAAGACTATACGATGATCTATGAGATGTTTCAAAACAGTTTCAGCTGTTTAGAGATGAACAAAGCCATATACACCCAGGGAGAGGCCTGGAGGATCTGAGTCTGTACCACAACGTAGCATTTTCACACTCTTTACTGATGTTTGCTTGCATTATGTTTTCCTTCTCAGGTTTTTTCCCTTTGCTGTACAGCAAGATAACTGTATAAATATGTATATACATATTCAATCTGTCAAATATTTTAACATAATTAACATGTAGTAGACTTCCTTCCATGTAGGGGAGAGAGTGGGGAGTGTATGGGGGGGAATTTGTAACAGAAAGCTTTGCAAGAGTCAATGCTGAAGAATTACCTATGCATATGTTTTACAAATAAAAGGCTTTAAAAAAATGATGAACAAGCTGATTATTGAAATGCCTGGAAAGATTTACATAAACTGATGCTGAGTGAAACAAGGAAAACTAGGAATACATTGTACACAATAACAACAAGAATATGCAATATTCTATGAAGGGCATGGTTCTTTTCAGTGGTTCAGTAATCCAAAACAATTCCAATAAATTTTGGAGAGAAAATGTCATCTGCTTCCAGAAAACTATCTAAGAAAATTGAATGTAAATCAACATATGCTATGTTCACTTCTTTTTTCTGTTTTTTTCTCTCTCCCGTGATTTTCCCTTTTACTCTGATTTTTCTCTCCCAACAAGCTTTCTAAAGCTACATGTATTAAAAATTAATAAACTGTTAAAAATGAAAAGAACAAAAATTGAGACAGCAAGGAGAGATGGAAGAAATGAGAAACAAAAAGAAAACATGTAAAACAAAGAAGAGAAATAAGAAAGAAAAACTGGTAATCCCTATAATATATAATAGATATTATGTTATACTAATGATTTTTATTTATATAGCACTTAAAAGTTTGAAAATTACTTTATATATGTCATGCCACTTGAGTCTCACAGCAACCAAATTAACCACATGCTATGAATAAGTCTCCATTTTTCAGAGGAAGAAACTGAGGTTTGGTGAGATCAGACTCATAATTATTAAATATAAACTGCAAAAGATGAACCCAAATCCTTCTGAATCTTGATGTAGCACTCTAGTTTCTATGATATTTATTCTTAGTAAAGAAAGAAAAAGTAGAAGGATAAATTGACAGGAAGAAGTACATAGAAAAGGCCATTCAAAACACTTTATTTCACATGCGTTATTATTATTTTATATGACAGGATATGTAACAATGTTGTTCTTATGTAAATGTGTATTTTCCTTTTTGCTTTCTGTTACTAGATGATTCCTTATGGGTCCCTCATATGCTTAGCAATAATTATGTTATTAATAATTATATATTTAGCAAACATTTCAATGTAATAAACATTACATATAATGAACTATGTTGGAAGTTGATGATATAAAAGTTGATAAGATCTTTGTACTATTTCCTAATCTAATAGGGCACAGAGATAATAAATCTAATAAAGCCTGCAATAAACTCAAAGGAGTGGTTCAAGGAAGAGGACTATTTAAAGTACTATATAAAGTTTAAAGGAAGAAAGATCCAATGAAGTACCTTTATTCAACTTAAGAGAGATGATTCTGAAATTTTCATTGAGTATTTACAGACTATTATTCTGAAATCAGCAAATACTATATGTCAGAACTTGGCTTATTATCTTGTTGATTGTCTAGTCTTAAGAAAATGATATATAAAAAGTTAATAAAATATATTGGACTTAAAAAGTATGTTGAATTAGTCTTAAAAATTTTGGTAGATTTTTAATTATAGATTTGTGATTATACTCCAGCATACCCCTAGAGGGAGCTCTTGTACCTAGGTGAATCTTAAAAGAGGCAGCCCCTTAATTGGACCTTAAAAGAAAAAAATAACTTCAATATGCAGTTATTATAAAGAGGTGGTCCATTTTACCCAGAGAGTATAGCATGAAAACTCCTCCATGTGATAAAAATGAAGCAGGAGAGCATAAAGAGGTGAAATATATAAAATGGGTTTAGATCTAGAATAGACCTTGGGGATCAGATGAATCCGCTTACTTTATAAAAGAGAAAACTATTTCACAGAGAAATTAATTGACTTGCCTAGGACCACCAAGTTCATGCATAAATATCTGAGGCAGGATTTTAACCTTGTTCTTAGCCAGTCTACTTGTTAATTTAGGTGATTTGCCTATAATAATACAGCCAGTGTATGCAGAGACTTGATGCTGCCTCCCTAGAGAATTAAACTACATAAAATTGATCAAGCCACTTTTGCTATAAAATATGACCAGAATGAAGAAGTCCATTTCTAGCAGCTCAGTTATACTTTTACACTTAGCTGTGATTCTTTTTAAATAGAAATGTCCACCCTTAATTACTGCCTTTCCCCATCTGAAACATGCAAGACTTTTCCATAATATTGATCATAAAATAATGGTCCTATGACTCTCTTCAACAATGAAATGCTTCAAACCAGTTCCAATTGTTCAGTGAAGAAAGCCATATACACCCAGAGAGAGGGATGTGAAATGTGGACCACAACATAATATTTTCATGTTCTCTATTGAGGTTTGCTTGCATTGTATTTCCTTTATCGGATTATTCTTTCTTGTAGATATGATTTCTCCTGCACAAAAAATGATGTGTGGCAATAACTATACATATATTCGATTTCTTAAGTATTCTAACATAATTATCATGTAGTGGATATCCTGCCATCTAGGGGAGGGGTGGGGAGTAGGGGGGGAAAATTTGTAACAGAAAGCTTTGTAAGGGTTAATGTTTAGGAATTAACCATGCATATGTTTTACAAATAAAAATATTAATAAATTAAAAAAAATAATGGTCCTAAGTCTGAAATACTTGTATATTCTGAGACATCTGCCATAACAGATCCAAATTGTGTCAGCCTCATTTCTACTGGTTAAGTTTATGTTAAAAGACATCCCTGACTCCTTTAAAGTTAATGAAATCACCTGATTCACTGCCCCAAACCTCAGATTAATTTAAGTTTTAAGCTGAGTATAGAGGTATGGCCAGAAAAGAAACTGCCCTAGGAGCTGAAACAATCAACATTAATCAACTGTCTACAAAAGATGCCTTTCAAATCCTGCTTTTATTTCAAAAGACAGCTGCCACTGGGCCACACTTTTTGCAAAATATCAGGAAACTCTTTACATGAAAACAATAGCTACAAGCTATGTCTCCCAGTCTAGAATTGATGCTGATATTGAAAAGTTGGAAAGTAGCATATCACATGCCAGACTACATAGCATCCCCAACAAAAGTAGGGGAAGTAATCAAGTAATCTTGGTCAATAATTCATATTCTCTTTTTATTAAAATAGTTAATTCCTATCAAAACTTCTTGATTTGTCATAATGTCTTATCTAAAATAAAATTCACTTCATTTTTAAATAAAATTTCTTTTGAAATAACCACACCTCTCTTCAAGTTCTTTGTAGCACAGCGATTGTCAGACATATTCCAAACAATGCAACTGCACTTGCCTCTTTTGAATTTAAAAAAAAAATTGTGGGCAAGACATATCTGAGTTGTCAATATGGCATCTCATCACCTTCAAGTGTGTAATCAGCCTGAAAGACTGATCCAGACTTCTGAAGAATGTTCTCAAATGAATTGCTGGAGGAAACCACACAATAAAACTTGACAAGCTTCTCATTTTTCCAGTTTCTCTTTTTTTTTTTAATCAACCAACAACCAACCAATAAGAATTTATTTTGTTTCTACTATGGCCCAAGGTATTTTACTAAATACAGATGGTACAAACAAAAGAAAACCACCACAACAAAAGCCAATCCAAACTATTACTTTCAAAGAACCTATGTTCTAATGAGGGAAACAGATATACATTGAGTATCCTTAAAGTCTTATTGCAGTTCAGTTTAAAGCCATTAAAGTTAAAAGCCAAAAGTCAAGATGAAAGTTATGGAAGCTTAAAACTACTCTAATACTTGGGGTACTCTACATAAGTTTATACAGAATAAATATAAAAAGAATAAATATAAAGAAATTAAATAAATAGTAGTTTGGGAGGGAAGACACTAGTAGTTGAAAAGGATCAGAAAAAACTACATGTAAGACATATTACTTGATATGAATCTTAAAGGAAAGAAAAAAGCTATTTTTTTTGAGACAAAGATGAAGAGGGAGTTCATTCCAGGCATGAGGGACAGAAAAAAAAGATAAGGGATTGAAAGCATTGAGTGTGAGGAACAGAGAAAAAACTATTTCATCTGGACCCCGATTTGCAGGAGTAGATAAAATACATATTGAGACTGGAAAGATACATTGGGGTCAGATTGCAAAGAACTTTAAAAATGGAAGAAGTATATATTTTTATCTCTGAGGCAACAAAGAATCACAAGCATTGATTAAGTAGGGGAATGACATGAGCAGATTTGTGCTTAAGGAAAATCTCTATGGTAAGAAAATATCTGTATTATTCTAAGATTGTATTGATTTGAGAAGAGACTTAAGGAAAGTAGAGTAATTAGCAAGTCACTGAACTAATCTCGGGAGCTGAGAGGTGATAAAGGTTTGAAGTAAGGTGATGGTTGTGTAAGTAGAAGGAATCTGTTGTGAGAGGTGTAGATGCAGAAATGGCAGAATTTATCTACTGTTCTTTGTGTGGGATTACAGAAAGCAAGAAGGTAAGAATAATGCTGAGTTTGCAAACCTGGGAGATTGAAAAAAAAAGTCAATTCTTTTAAATTACCAAGAGAATAATATTTCAACACTTGCCTTGACTGTCTCCATTAAGACTTAGCTGAAGATTTACAAGATGAAATAGATTTTGCTCTGTCTACAATTACTCTCTACTCATTTTTAACGAGTCAATCTTTGCTAGGGACAATGGAGCTGGATCAAGATAGATTTCTGCTCTGTGAGTGAGATCATAGGGATTACATAATACAAAGGCCAGAGTGCAGAGAGAGATGTTCTAGAATTTCCCTGTTGACCAATTGCACTTGTATTAATCCTATAGTAAACTGAACACATCAAAACCGTTAGAAGTACTTGATGCTGGAAATAATTTTTCATATTTTAGCTATAGCCTCTTGAATCTCTAGCAGAGCCATAAAGCAAAAGAAATGAATATTTTTATTTAGTTTATAAAACTGCTGAAATGGGCTAATCTTATGATTCTATAGAACTGGCATATTATACTCATAGGCAGCACAATCTAACCAAAAGTTGACTTTTTGTTGTTGTTGTTGTTAAATGATTGTGCTAACTGAGAATATTATGTATATATGCTAGGGAGTATTGTGAGGAAATGATATTGGTTTCATTCTTTATGTTTTTGTTTTTGTTTTTTACTGTTTCATTCCATTTGAGGCACTGTATTTGAATGCTACAGAATGGAGTTCTTTCCAAATTAGTTTTTTGTTGTTGTTAATAAAGGAATATCATGTAAGGACCTCCTCAAACCTATTATTGACTCTGACATTGATAATAACATAGCAATTATCTCATTTGGTCCTTACATCTGTCTGATTCTAAAGATGAAGAAATTGAAGTTCAGAGAAATTAAACAACTTTCTATTGTTTTCATTGTTCAGTTGTTTTCAGTAGTGTCCAGCCATGTTCCACTCTTCAAGACTTCAAAATAACTTAGTAAAGATCATATGGCAAATTCTACTAAATGTGAGTATTTTCTTGATAACCAAAAACTAGTCTCTTTCCCTGACTCCAAACTCAGATGAAAATGACCTTTGAAGGAGTTTTTCCACAAGAAAGCTCACATTGAATTAATTAGGGGATTTGTCTGTGAATGTGTTTACGTGTATTTATACATGCATAAGTATATAGGTTTTACCTAGACATTAGATGATATGGATGCATTTTTTGAGACTTTTATACTCATTTCTCTCATTCAAAACTACTTCTTTAAATTATCTCCCCTAAAGAATTTATAGAGGCCAACAGGCTCAGTTGTCCAAATAGTAAAAGGCAGCAATTGAAAATATCTATTTTAGCAATCTTCTTCTCTTACTGCAGCCTCTGAATGGGCTAAAGTTGTAAGTCAGCCAAAAATCAATCCATTTGGGAAACATTTAAAATTTTTTTTAAAAATGACTGGAAGGAAGAAACTGATAATGGCTCCACCATTTAAATTCTCCACATCTCAGTTTCCTCCTACATAAAATGGGATTCTGACTTTATTACATAATGATGTTGAGAGGCTAATGAAAGAATAAACACCATGCAGTCTTTTAAAAACAAAGGTGTTAATAACCCATGTCTTTTGGGGCATCTTATGAGCATAGGAAGAACAAGGAAAAGGACCAGTCAAAATTCTAAGGTTTGGACATGGGGTAATTAAGGATACTATCAAGAGAAAAAATAATAATCCCTGCCCTTTGATCCAAGGCTGCTTTGTTTATATCTATATCTATGTACTTTCTTTCTTTCTAATTCTACACACATACATGCACACATATATGTGCCTGTGTATCTCATTCAACCAATGAAATTTATTTGTGTTCTAAGCTGGCACCCTTGAACTTTAAGATAATGCATGTTTCCTAATACTCTCAGGTAGTAAATCTTTAACTTTTTTTTTTTTTTTGTTACTCCAAAAGGCTAATAATATACGGGATGTGGGTAATGTTAGAATATTACATTTTCCATTATAATAACTTGGAGAGTTTTCTCCTCTATGGGATCATCTCACCTCCAGGTATTGGGGCTTTTACATTGTTCTGTGAATTCGTTGAGCTGAAAGACACTTCAGTGTTTTGTGTTTTCCCAGCCCATTGGAAAAGGTCTTCAAATGTTAGTTATTGCAACTAGGTTTCAGTCCCACTGCATTGATCTGTGTGATTTACAAAGGGTTTCCCTAGTCAGATGGATATTTTAAAACACATTCTAGTTATGTATGTTCGAGGAGAAAGTATGAGATCACATGACTAGCCAGCCTTACAATCTAGGTACCAATTAGACCAAGATAGGACCCCGGAGGGAAAATCAATAACAAAGCCGGTCACTTTGCCCAGGGTTTTCCAAATGGCTGAGGAGTTGCTGAAATCCGGAACATTAGCCCGTAAAGGGACACAAAACTGAGGGTGCACCAAAGGGAATATTTTATATAAATAAATATGCATACCCGCGCTCATACACACACACACACACATACAGACACCCACAAACACATACACATACGCTATTTGCTGCTCAGCCTAAGGCTGCAGTCACCTTCAGAGGGGAAGTCTGGGAGAAGAAAAATTGCTCCTGAAAACTGGATCTTAAATACAAGGCTTCTTCTCCCGGACTGCAAATGGAAAGGACCCAAACAAACCCAATTCAGTGCAGTTGTTGTTTCTTCCTCCCTCGAGTTCCACTACAGTTCCCTCCCTTCTTCCCTCCTGCTCCCCAGCCCGTCCTGCTCCACTCAAGTAGTAGGAGCCTAGGCTGCTACCCCGGTTTGCAGATGGTTTCTACCCCCTCCTCCCGGACCCACCCCCTCCCGCAGCTGAGCTCTGCTCCTCGCCCGGAGTCACTCTCTTGAGTGCTGGGGGAGAGCTCACAGAGGGAGATGGAGGACGAGAAGCAGCGGAAGGTGCAGATGGGGCTGAGCCCCATTAGCCCGCCGGCTTCCAACCTCCAGTATCCAGACTCCCTAGCTAGCCCTGCTAACTGGTCCTGAGCCGGCGGGTGACGTTGCGGCGCAGCCAGAGACACAAAGGCGACTAGTGGAAGCAGTGGCGTTGGTGGCGGCAGCGTTCCGGGCTGCAGGAGGCAGTCCGGAGTCGAGCACTGGGAGCGGCCGCCCGCCAGGTCTCTTGCCTTCCCGGGGCTGCCTGTAGCCAGTTTAGGGAGTCTGAGCACCATGGGAGCCCGTACAGCCTGCCCGCCCCCCCGACTCCGATCCCGGCCCGCCCCTTCCCCGGGATGCCGCTCCTGCTGCAGATGAGCCTGACCTGGGCCAGCCCAGATCCAGACAAAGCCAGGTGGGGAACCGCGCAGGTGAGGAGGGCGAGCTCCTGGAGTCTGGCAGCAATAACAGCATCTGCCCCGGACCGGGCGTGCGGGAGGGAGAGGAAAGGTCGCAAGCTAGTTCAGGCTCTGAAAGAGGTAGGAGGTGAGGGATTCGGGGCTATCCCAACATCCTTCCCGGGGGCCCGCTTGGCCGGTAGGAGTCAGGCAGAGAGATTTGGTGATGCTTGAGACCCGCAGCTCCTCCGCATCTTTAGGGTTCTGGGAGCATGTAAAGAATCCAGGAGGGAGGTGAGTACCAAGCCTTGGACAACGCAAACCTAAAGGCAGCAGTGAATCAGTAACTTAAGTGGTTAGCTTCAAATTTATCACCTTTCTACCCCCCAAATACACGAACATACACACATGCACACACTACTTCTTTACACAAAATACCGGTGGACATATAGGTGCAGGACGCATAGAACACGTGTATATGTGTATGAAAGTCTGCACTTAACGCTTTCCTTTAAATCCACTCAATCTCTTGAGTAAAACAATTCATGTTCAGTTTATTATCAGTGGGATAAAGGTGATGGAAGTGTGTTAGAATGGAGAGCTTAAAATGACTGGAAAAGAAGAGCTGGTTTCCAGGCTCAGGAAATGTAAATGTCTTGGCTAGCATAAAATTCATAAGAAGAATGCTGGGTTTTTGCCAAGTTTTCGATGCCTGGGGTCTTCATTGAAAAAAAAATTGCCTTGTGCATACATTTAAAATAATTTAGATCTCCCGGTATATTGACATGTGAGACTTATACTTGTATCTGGCTGGTGAGATGAAGATTTTCAGCTAAATATGCCCGGAAGATGGGAAAGCTGTGTGTGGAATGTGCATTTCTATATGCCAAAGATGCCATACCTATGTAATGAATAGTTAATGACAGTCAGTGATTCATAAATCATAATGTGAAATTCCTGCAGGTCATAGATCAAATTGTAATCATGATTTGTACACTTCCTTGGCACGGAGTGTGCATTCTGAACCAGCATTTCAGTTATATAACAGAATAATACAAGTGTGTAGCTGAACATTGTTTGGCAATGAGATGCCTCACAAATTGTAGTTTGTGGTTAAGGTGTTGTACACACAATGGCAATAAATCTTTCTGTTTATTAACCCCTTTAGGTTGGAGTAAGTTATATTTTATAAGAACAATGAAAACATCCAGCGCTACTGAAGGAATCTTGTTTCAGAGAATCAACCCTTTATGTAGAGGATTTTGGAGATCTATTTAATTTGAGTGAGGAAATAAATGATTGAGAATGAAGACACAGAGACAGCAAATCCTATGCCAAGCCAACCTAATTTGTTTGTAATATGAGTACTATGTCCCTCTGTGTTTAATACAGGTTTTATTTTTATGCATCATAAGAGTTGCCAAAGGCTGTTTGCCAGTCTTAATGTGGTCAATTATAAACCCCACCCAGAAGCTTATAAGCTGCCACCACCCTCCTTGGTGAAGAGTGAATATAAATAACAGTCCCCTAACCCCACTCTTCCCCCTCCTTTCTTTGACTGTTGGAATATTTCAGACTTCCCTGAAGATAGAAGCCAGCCAGAGCTAATTCATCCATTAAATGCCATTGTGAACCAAGGATTTGTTGTTACCAACTCGGCATGAGCTTGGCAGCTTTGTTTTGGTTAATGTTGAAGTTAGGGCAGATTGGTGGAGTGTGGGCTTCATGAAGCACCTCTGACAGATTTAAGGTGTTTCACATAATCTGGTAAAGAGCTTTCTTGTTTTTGAAGATCAGAGTTGGGGGTGGGGAGATGGAGGGAGATGAGTGCAGAAGTAACAATTTTAAGATTTTATTTTTTATTTTTGTTTTGATTTTTTGTTGTTACTGTAGCTTGAAGGGACAGTTTAGAGTAAGTGCCAGATTAACAACTTTACTTGATCCTTGTCTGGGATGTTTATAAAGAGCCTGAAATGGGTGAAAATTAACTTGGTGTTGACAGTTCAAAGGGAAATGTATTTATTTATGAGTACAATAAGCCCAAGGAGACAATGTTAGTGCATAACCATACTAATGAGCAGTTAAATACTGTTGGATAGTAAAGGCTTTTAATTTATTGTATCAGTAGTATGTTCCTATAGACATTTTATCTTCCTTTTTTAATTCTCTCTAATGGTAACTACATGGGAAAGAAGTTTCTGGCTTTTAAGTTTCTGAGAGCATTTAAGTAATTGGCTATCTGTGATATCATCTCTCTCCACCTGTTGTACATTTTCTATCTGGCTATGTGAAGAGTTTGGTAGCTTCTCTTTATCAGCAATATACCATAAAAGAAGTTAACAAAAAAAGATTACTTCATAGAACCCGTTCTGTGCAAATTTGAGGGATTGTTATTTTTTCTCCTACTATTCATGATGTGTCAATTAAGCTGATGGAATATATCCATCATTTTCAAATCTTGACAAACATGATGCAGAAATGAATCTCAGAATGATTTCATTTCATGATCAAAATGAGGGAAAAGTCACAGGCCTACCCATTACCCAGTTTAATACACATTAGAACAGGTCCTAGATTATTGAATTCTATGAAAACTGCCTCCCTAACCTTCAGCACAATTTAAACCCTGAGGCAGAATCAATATGGGAAGAAGAAAGTAAAAAACTAAGTGGTTGAAGAAATAAAAGGAATCACCCTCAGCTGCTCTGCCTGGTCAGGGAATGAAGTGTTCTGGTTAATCAATCATGTATCTTTAGTGTAGGATATTACTTCCCCTTTTCCAGTCAGTTTAAAGTTAAATAGTAATCAAAAAGAATTCACTAGTGGAATGGAGGTACTTAGAAACCTAAAGCAGTCTTCAGCCATGGTATACAATTTCAGAGTCCAGTTAGAGAAAAACAGGAATCTCACTAGAATAATTATTTTTACTTTTATGTTTTATTTATGCCATTGTTGTTGTTATTGTTGATATCATGGTTATTTTTCTAATAGTACCCCCCCTACACACACACACACACACACACACACACACACACAGAACCAGTTAAGCAAAATGGACAGGAAATACAATGTGATAGAATTAGAATTAGAAGGAATTTGAATGTCACCTGAGACACTTTGTAGCTATAAGTCTTTTGACCAGAAACTTCCTCTCTGACCTTCAGTCTCTTCCTTTAGAAAAAATGGTTAATGAAAATATCCAGCTCACAGGGTTATTGTGAAAATCAAATGAGATAATTCATATAAATTGCTTTATAAGTCCCAAAGAGTTATAAAATGAAGATAATATTAATGATATTACCCCTTATCACACAACTTTCAGAAGAGTAAAGAAATCTATTTCATCCTTTGTTCTCCATGCCCAAGATCTGTCATTGTAACTAATCTAAGTACATTTACCTTTTATATTGTTTCAGCATCAGGGATTCTTAACATGGAGCTTAGTGGATGAATTTTCAGGTTGTCTGTGCATATGGATGGGGAAAACTTGCATCTTTATTTCCAGTCATCTAATGAAATTTAGCAATGCCTTCAATTATGATAGAAGGCAATATTAAGTAAAAATACTAAGGTTTCACTAAGCTGCAAGGAGTTTCATGACATAAAAACAAGTTAAGAGCTGCAAAACAGTATTATCATCATTATATATGTGTGCATGCATGTACATATGTGCGTATAGTTTTTTCTTTTTGCTTACTTGACATATTCAAATCTTCCAATGTTTCTCTCAATTCCTCATTTGTCATTTCTTACAACATGATGACATTATATGTCACAATTTATTCATTCTTAAAATAATGGCTGAATAAATTGTTTCCAGTTTGTTGTTATCACAAAGAATGCTACTATGTGTATTTTAAGTATAGTTGATTGTTTTCTTTCTATTTTTGAAGTCTTGTAAATGCCCAATTTCAGAACCAAAGGTGAAAGGCTATTAACTGGTAACCACGTTTTAAGAAGAGCATTGACAAATTGATACATATTAAGACAAGAGTAACAAGAATCATGTTAAATGAGAAAATAGAGTTGTTTAAATTAGAAAAGAAACATTTTAGTTAATTCATGGTAGTTATATTCAAATATGTGACCACCTGTCATTTGGTACAGGGAGTAGAGCCTTTGCATATTACTATAGCAGACAGAACTGGGACCAATTGCTAGAAATAATAAAGAACAAAATTTCAGCCACATAGGCAAAAGAGCAATAGCAATTTAGAGCAGTCAAAAATGCTTCACAAAATAATGTACTTGCTATCATTGAAGGTATTCAAGAGGCTCTCTATCATAGATGTTGTAGAAGGGATTTCTGTATTAGACTAGATAATTTTGGAAGTTCTTTTCAATTCTTAAGATTTAGTGAAACATTCTAGTTAATAAAGCACTATCTACATGTATTCTATGCAGACTGTATAATGAGTATCCATTTTCAAATTATATATTTTAGGATAATATGTTGCAAAAATTCAGTGTCAACAAGTCTCACTTTTTGATTCACAAAGCATATCAGCATTTTAAAGTCCTTGATAGTCATTCTATAAAGTTTTTATATGACTTCACCAATAAATAGAAATTTCTGGTCAAATATTGGAATAATAAAGAATATACTGTATAAACATTCCCATCTTCTTGGATAAGAAGTGTGCCTGTGAGAAAAAAAATAAAAGTTGTCTCTGAAAGTTAGTCTGAAAGAAGTAGAAAAGATAGAGAATAAAAAAAATCATCTTCATTATCTTTTATATTTCTTCAATGTGTAAGAAAAATTCTCTTGGAGAAAGTTAGTCTCAAGAATAATTACATTAATTTTCAGAATTAAGAAATATGCCATTTGATAAGCAGTATTTCTAGTGCCCTGAATTGAATGGGTGGAACCTCTTGGCCTGGAAGAACTGACATGTTTAATTTATTCCAAGGAGTAATTTATTTTTTGAGAAAGTCTGTCTGAACAATATCCATGTGAAAAAACGAGATGAATCAGTATGACCTTAGATTGGGAAGAAAGCACTTCTCTAATCTAACAACTGGAGTTTAATAAAGTATGTGTAAACTTGTTAGTATTATTTAACACATTGCTAGGCAAGATAGGTCACTTGTGCATAAAATAAGTGGACATTATTTGTAAAAAATTAAGAAATATACCACTTTCTGTATTAGCCCTCTGTCTCTCTCTTTTTGTCTGTCTCTTGGTCTATGTCTTCCTATCTGTCAGTCTTTCTTCCTCCCTCCTTCGGTCTCTGTGCCTGTCTGTCTTTTTATTTGTCTCTTTTTCTCTTTTTCTTCTCCTCCTTCTCCTTCTTTTTCTCCTCCTCCTCCACCTCCTTCTTCTGCTTCCTTCTCTCTTTCCCTCCCTCTCTCCTTCCATCTCTCTTTGCTCTCTCTCCTCTGTCTGCCTCTGTCTCTTTCTGTCTCTATCTCTTTCTCTGCCAAAGCTAAAATTCTAGCCCAAATCTCTTGATTCTAAATTCTCTTGACTCTGTCCAGTAGTTTTTCCATTATAAACAAAATATTTTTTTCCAACCACATACATATAAAACATCACATTTTTGGAAGTTTTACAAATAGTGGTTTTGTTTTTGACATCATGAAAGTTTCCAGTATAAGACAGTTCTACCCAATGATAATTAATAAGTTAATTTAGAGGAAAAAAATTGAAACATGGAGTTAGAAGTTACCTGATGACTAAATTGGGACCATTACACTAAATTGAAAGCACCAACTGTATGGTCAATCATATTATCTTTCAGATATTCCACTTGACTGAGAGTCAGGAGAGTGGATTTCTATTCCTGGTTCTGCCACAATTCAGCTGGGTGAAGTTCCTTCACTTTTCTCTCCTCTCCCATATTTTCAGGGGTTGGACTATATGTTCTCTGAGGTCCCTTCCCTCACTAACATTCTTCCAGCACTAACATTCTATGGGTCTATGATTACCTCCCTCTCTTGCTTTTGGGTAAGAGAACCATATATAAATTCTTCATTTATACTGTACTAATTAATTTTCCACTTTAATAGATCATCTCAAATTCATTGTGAAATACAAATAATTCTGGTAGTAACCAAGCTATACTGTGTCATCTTGTTTTGAGCCTGAGTTAATGTGCACATTTGTTTAACTGTTGTTGAGTGTCAATAGATTCTTTTCTATCTGAATATTAAGATTGACTTGGGCACTGCAGAATATATCTGCACTATAGCAGGGAGTTTGAAGCAAGCTATCCTTTGATTCCTTCTTATCTGAAGCAGGTCCCATGGACTTGGTAATATTCCTGAATCTGTGAAGAATAAAAGAACGTGTGACTTATGCTCAGCAGTCTTTTCCTGTTTTTATTATCTACTATAGTAGTGACAGTAATGACCAGGTCAAGATGGCAAAATCTGGGCTGCATTTTTCCTATTGGCTGACTGCTGATGCACAATCAACCTAGTAAGGGTGATAATATTAATAAGTTTTCTTTTTTCTTTTTGGTAGGCACAAGTTTTCACTCATTTAAATTTTAAAACAGAATTTGAACAATGACTATGCATTAGTGAGTACTTTCAGTGACATTTGAAGAATAGAATCACTAAGTTTGAGAGCTGAAAGGAACTGTAATGATTACCTTGTCCAACCTCTTCATTTAAATGATGAGTAAATCAAAGCCTGGTGAAAGGTAATGTGAGATAGTGAATAGAGAGGCAGGAAGACTTGAGTTCAAGTCCTGCCTTTGACACCTACTTGTTGTGTGACCCTGGGCAGGTCATTTAACCTCTCAGTGTCCCAGTTATCTTTGTGAGACTCTTAAGCTACAAAGCAGTTGCTATTTTATATTGGTAGAGGGAGTTTCCTTGCTGGAACTACTCTAATGGAATATGTCTATTTCTCTCCAAAAAAACCAAACAAACTTGAGACCTAACTTTCAGCTGGATGATTGAAATATAACTAAAAGAAAGTACTATGCAAAATGAATATCAGAAATTTTGAGAAACCTAGGAAGATTTATATAAACTAGAAAAGCTAAGATTTACAGTAAAAAGAGAATAATAGATCCATGAATACAAGAAACATGATTACACTAATGTAATAAAAATAAGACCAAGATTCTGCCAAACTAAGAGTAATTACAATGACCCTTTTCATATTAGGAAAAAAAGAAAGAAAGATGACTTGACCTTTTTGGTAGGGAGTTAGAGAACTAGAGGTTAGTGATTTTGCCAGTATTGTCAGATGCAATTATTGACTACTGGATCTTACTCAAAGCTTCCTTTGTTACAAAGAAGATTTAAATGGAAAATACATTGGAAAATGATCTTAATAGAAAAAGACATAAATAAAAATTATTTTCTGTTTTTAATTGAAAAATAACCACAATTGACCATATGTTGATTTTCTCAGAGTATCAGGTTCTCAACTCTAGTTCCTTTTTTAGAATAGTCTTTGGCTCTGAGATATATTCAGAATTTGTTTTTTAAGCTCCTTTGGATAGACACATTTCTGATTACAAGAATCAATTTGTTTATTTAGGATTTATGTCCTACTTACTTTAAAAAAGTATTTGAAGCAATTTACAAAACTGAATACACTATGTAATAATACAATTTAAAATAAAAGAATTATATATACAAAGTTAAGTGGAGAAAAGAAATTGATGATGCCTTGCACATTAGATAGATTAACTTTTATATCCAAAGATTAGTAGATTTCATCGTAATTATGGCAAAAATGGGAAATACTTTGAGTTATTTAGTACTCCTTTCCTGAGAAAATAAAGTAAGCAAGTTCTTCATGAGACATTTTTTCCCTAATTCTGAATTCAAGGAGGAATGTGTCAAACTGTAGTGAGTGCCATGAGCCTTTTTATAGGATGCATTTAATAACAATATATAATGCATTGTAGGGGGATTGGTCTTGGAGTCAGAAGACTAAGATTTAATTCCTGACTTTTCTATTCATTAGCTATATTCAAAAGATGTAGAAATATTGGTCAAATAGATGCTTTTCATATAGCCTTTACAGAATTGTCATCATGCCTCAGTCATGAGTTATGGTAACTCAGCTAACCAAGTTCATAATATATAGGAAGAAAATAGTAATGATTGGAAGTGGCATATTTCCAATTAGAAATGTAAGGAAAAGCCTTCTGTAGGAAATAGGATTTGAGACATCTTTTGAGATAGCTGTATTACATGGAGAAGCAGAATCCACCTAATTTGAACTTCAATTAGAGACTGTATAGAGAAATATCTGAATTATTAGATCCACATTTTTTAAAGCTCAGTATTGGAATTAAGTGCTTCAGAGTGATGATTGATCTGTAAGCCAAGTCATTTTTATTGCAGCAAGTAGTGTTATGAACAAAATTGAAATAACAATAATTCTGCAGCAAAATTCCTCAGTGGTGCATTCCAAGAAAGAAAAGAAGGGAGGGAGGGAGGTACAGAAGAAAAATGGGTAGAAAAAATGAAAATGGGGAGGGAGGAATGAAAAAGTAAATTATATATATATATATATACATATATATACTGGCACATATTTATACTGATTAAATTTTATGAAAATTAACACAATATGATGTGTAGAAAAATATCAGAAGACAATTTACAAAGTGAATTTGGCCAATTCTTTGAATTAAAGGTCCATTATGAATTTGTTCACTTGAATTTTGTGTTGTAGATAGTTGGGGTGGAGGTGAGACAAGGTAGTAGTAGAATTGATATTCAGAGGATATCTCTGCATATCCTCTGCAAAGGTTCTCAATGGCAGATTGGTGACTTGTATTCTAAAATTCCACTCTTTCTACTTTGATAGGAAACCTTGCTTAATGGATAGTTAGATATGGAATCAATATGCAGGTTCAAATCCAAACTCAAATATCTACTAGTTGTGTGACTGTGGACAAGTTACTTCATTATCTCATTTATAAAACTGGTAGTTAATCTTGAGAGAGTCTTCTAAATATGACTAATGTGATTCTAAGACATGACATAAATTCTGCTATATAAGAGAAAGCAAAGATTATAGTAAGGCAATTATATGGCTCAGTAGATAGAATACTAGGTCTGAAGTCAGGAAGATTTCTCTTCTTGAATTCAGATATGGCTGTGTGACCTGTGGCATGCCACTTCACCCTGTTTTCCTCAGTTTCCATATCTATGAAATGATCTGGAGAAGAAAATGGCAAACTATTCCAGTATTTTTTCCAAGAAATCCCAAATGGGATCATGGAGAGTTGAATATAGCAGAAATGACCAAACAACAATAAAAATATAGGAGTGATTTGTTGTTGTCCTGGTCCTGAAGGACCAGACAATAAAGTTTCTTGGAAAAGGTAAGGTTTTTGCCAAGTTTGGCCAAAAACGCCAAGAAACAGGCTAGAGGAAGGAGATCTAGCACTAAAAGGAGAATGGTCCAATGATGCACAAGATGCATGAAACACAAGATAAATGGGTATTGGTTTGTGGACAAAGATATGGAGCTTGTTCTGTTTTGTTTCATGTTAAATTTTAGGGTTGGCACTGTATCCAAGAGATTTGATATGGGATGGGTAGAAAAATGGAACTAGATAGAAGGTGAGAAGATATATTAAGAAACAAAGATTGCAGAGTAATTTGTATAAATGTGCTATGATTTAAGCAACCTTTACTTCCTCCTTATTTTTAAAGTTTTCAATGATTTTTTTATACTTTAAGTCATTTCCTTATTTGTTCTCTCCTGCCATAATAAATAAATGATTCTTCTTTGTATAAGGAAGAATAATTAAGCAAAATCTGATGGCATAGTGACCAATTTTGAGAGCATATGCGACATTCTGCATACCTAGTCTACCATATTTCTACCAAAAGGAAAAATGTGTATTTCATCATCTATTCACTAGAATCAAGACAAGTCATTGTATTTCATCTGTGTTTTTCTCTGTGTCCAGCTGCCTCTTAGTGTTTTCATTCACATTGATGTGATGGTTATATACCATATTAACTTTATTCAGTTTGCATCACTTCATACAAGTTTATCCATTTTCCCTCAATGTTGCAATTTATTTTTATAGCTTAATAATATCTCATTAGATTAATATCCCAGATATTTTCCTAGCCATTTAAAATTAATGTGCTGTCATTTTATTTCCAGTATTTCCTTCTCACCAAAGCCTCACTCCCACACCACCTCCCATGTAGAAAAACTTTCTTAGGTAAGAAAAAAAAAGATTTTATATAGACTGATTACTTTTTTGCTTATTGTAAAAATAGAAGCCAGAAAACATTGTTTTCACAAATCAATTAAGGACCCTAGAGATAAATGGAGGAGACTAATAATGAAATTGCTTTTCTAAAATACTTGGTGTAGAACTTCAATAGTGAAGGTGAGAAAAAACAACAAGCCCTGTTAATGAGGCTTATATACCCAAACATTCATACTCATTCAGGCTGGGCAGATAGTAAAATAATTTTGATTTTTAAAAAGATCCTCTTTGTTGATCCAAAAGAAGTGAGTGACATCCATCTGGCAAAATGATTTCACCATCTTGAAAATGCTTATTTCCATTGAATGCCATCCTGAGTCTCTAAGCAGTTATGAAAAAAAATTTTGACTCTTCTCTACAGAAATGACTTTCTGTTGTTATTAGTGTTGTTGTTTTAAGTAGGGCTAGTTGTAATTCATTTTTTTTTCCTCAGGAAGCCCTTACTCAAAACACTATACTTTAGCTGACTTTACTAATCTGAATTGTAGACAAACATTTCATTAACTATGTTTTCTAATGGAAGGGAGATGTTAACCATTCCAATTCCTCTTTGATTTGTATGCATTGGATATACTATTCTTATTAAGAAATTCACCAGCGTGACTATGGCACTATCAAAGCATCAGAGATTTGGAAGTGACTTCAGAAACTGAAAAACCTCTGATCTATACCTGAATAACAAATCATGCTATCAGGTTCTTTGTAATCATATCTTTTCTTTCTAGAAGTTCAACAAGCATTCCTCTAATACCAACTATAGAATTTGACAGGAGCCTTGAATTCATGACATAAGATTATGATGTATGTGGCCATAACATTGGAGAAGAAGGATCATTGCTGAAACATTCTGTAATACTTCTTGTATCCAAGAAATGTCATCCAGGTTTTTCTTCAGAAGTCCAATATTGGAAAATCTACTACCTCCTGAGGAATAGAGAGGTGTTGGTTTGTAAACAAAGAAAAGAGGCTTGTTTGGTTTTGTTTCCTGTTAAATTTTAAGAGTTGATACTATACACAAGTGAACATTCTCTAATTTACTTTTTAATATTTTTGATGACTTTTTTATTTATTAAGAATAGCTTTTTGGATAGCTATAATTTTTAGAAAGTTTTTTCCCCTTTGTGTCAAGCTTAAATTTCTCTTTACAGTTTCTCCCTGTTGTTCCTAGGTCATCCCAGCAAGGCTATATAGAGTAAGCCTATTCCCTCTTCCATATATAGAACTTTGGATATTTAAAGATAGACATGAACCCCACCCCATCCAAGTCTTCTCTTATTTAGGCTAAACATCCTTAAGGATTACTCATATATCATGAATTGTAGGTTTTTCATTATCCTTCAGGGCCTCTTCTGGATAATTCCCAGCTTATTAGTGAGTGTCCTTCCTCCAATGTGAAGAACATAATCAAACACACTACTTCAGATGCATTCTGATCATGGAATAGTACAAGACTGACCTCTCTGGTACTGTGCTTCTGCAGCTTGATTAACTTAGTTGTGGGGGCTGCCATGTCACACTATTAACACATTAAGCTTCTATTAAATTCTCATATCTTTTTTTAAATGGATCATCTGTAATCAATGCCTACCATATATCTTGTACTTGTGAAGTTTATTTTTTAACCCAAGTGTAGACTTGACATTTCTCCTTATTGAATTTCATCTTATTAGATTTGACCTAATCAAGATTAGATTCAAATCTGTCAAAGCCTTTTCAAATCCTGAATATGTCATTCAATGCATCAACAATTCCTCACAGCTTTGCATCTGCAATTTTGCTAAATATGCCATCAACTCTGCCTTTATCAAATCATTTATGCAAATGTAAATTAATATATATCCTTACTGTAGTCCACTAAATATTTCCTTTGAAATTGTCACAGAACTTATTATTATTTTGGGTATCTGGACATCCAACTAGTTCCAAAACTACCCAATGATTCTATCAAGTCAGTATCTTTTCATCTTATCCAAGAGAATAACATGAGATGCTTTGAAAGAATACATAAAACATTTCTTTGCTCTACCAGTCTAGTACGCTAACTCTTCCAAAGAAATAAGGTTAATCTGGCATGGTATGCTCTTGAAACCATGATGGCTCTTCCTTTTCTAGATACTCACTAACCATCATTTTAATATTATGCATAGGAACCTACCTTGTAATTTTTTTATTTTTATTTTTTAATTTTGCTGAAGCAATTGGGGTTAAGTGACTTCCCCAGGGTCATGTAGCTAGGAAGTGTTAAGTGTCTGAGGTCAGCTTTGAACTCAGGTCTTCCTGACTTCAGGGCTGATGCTCTATCCACTGCATCACTACCTAGCTGCCCCTGTCATTTTATTAGTATAAGGAGCTCCCAGGTGAGGAAAATCTCTCTACCAATGCAAATTGATACTTGTACAATTTAGAATCTTAGACAGTTGCTTAGAGTATTAATTACAAGATACTCACTTTACCAGGATTATATGGTCAGTAGATAGAAGTAGTATTTGAATTTAGTTCTTCCTGCCTTTTAGGTGTTCTCTATCCTTTACTCCATGCTACCTCTCATTCATTTCAAGATATGTTCTATGATTTTGCCAACAATTGCCAAGAATTTACAAAATTCTCCTTTTCTTCTTTTTTATTTTTAGAAGACATTTTCCTTTCTTCAATTCTGCAGTCTCTTCTTTTTTTCACAATCATTTAAAGGTCACTGATAGTGACTGCAATTCAATTTACCACCCTTGTTAGTACCTAAAAATGTAGTTCACTTGAGACTTGAGCTCCTCAAATGCAACTGCTTTCTCACTCTACTTATCTTGGATATCAATTCCTTCTTAACCATTTTATTCTGCCCTTCCCAATCTAAAGATCACTTTCCTTGCCAGAGAAGATGAAACCAAAATAAGTTTAGCAGTTTCACCTTCATTCCCTCATGCTTGATCATCATCTCTGATAAAATGGGTATAACATTTTGTCTTTTCCTCCTTCTTTTTTCCTAATGTGTGTTATTTTTAGCTTTCTCTGCTAGCTTCTATCTCTTGACTACCAAAGAGATTCATGGTACAAAAAAGGCTAAGAACCTTGGCTTCACAGTCTCAGTTTCCTTTATTGTAAAATAAAGAGTTTGAATTAGAAGATCCCTAAAACTCCAAAGCTCTAAATATAATGATGATGATAAAATAAGCATTCACATAGCACTTTAAGGTTTGCAAAGTGCTTTATAGATGTTAATTCAATTGATCCTCATAAAAACCTTTTGATGTAGTTGCTATTATCCCCACTTTCCAGGTGAAGAAACTGAGGCAAACAGGGATTAACTTATTTACTCAGGGTCATATAACTGTGTCTGAGGCAGGATTCAAACTCAAGTCTGTTTGAATCAAAGACCTACACTTTATCCACTGTTCCACCTAATATTTATATACCATTTTTATAATACTTTAAGTTTACAAAATATAACAAATAAGAACTAATCTTAACCACACACCCATCTTTGGAAGCAGGTATTTTTATTATATCCATTGTACAGATGAGAAAACTGAGTCTGAGGAAGGTCAAGTGGCTTGTCTAGGATGATATAGCAAGCCATTTTTGAACTCAGATCTTTTTGAGTCAGGTCTGATTCCCTATCCTTGGTGATTACTTTGCCAATCCTATTAACCTAGGAAGGTTAACTTAACACTATAAAGACCAGATTTTAAGTGGACCTCAAAGCTCCAGCTTTGTTAATTGTTGTAATGCATTTTATTTTCTATATTGCAAAAAAAAGAGGATGAAAAAATTATTTCAAAGTAAAATCATTATAATTTTTTGCTTATAATTATATAGCTCTAATAAGAAATAAAATTATTCTGCATATCAGTCCCTTCAGTATGAGATTTCTAATGTGTATTAGAACCTTAAAGTGCTGTGTAAATGCTGATTTTATCATCATCATTATATTTAGAGTTTTAGAGATCGTCTAATTCAAACTCTATTTTACAATAAAGGAAATTGGACTCTGTGAAGCCAAGGTTCTTAGCCTTTTTTATCATGAATCTCTTTGGTAGTCAAGAGAAGTAAAGTTCAGAATATGTAGAAGTTAGCAGAGAAAGCTAAAGATAATGTTTTAGGAAACACTAGAAACAACTACCCTTTCAATGCCTCCCTAAGCTAGAATGATATGATACACATATCCTTTTGTTGATAGAGAATTCTTGGGTCTCTTTCCCAAAAATCTAAAAGCAGGATCACCATTCAGCATGGGTTGCTGTCAAGATCTATTGTCATTCTGCTAATGGTATTTATTCCAAATGTCTTTTCACAGTCAGTAAGGGACATGGCCATTAATCAACCAGCCAGTTTTTAGCATTGTCATGATTCATACTCTGAAAGCCATCACAGGGATTTACACACACACACACACAAAACCACAGACATATATATATATATATATATATATATACACACAGAAGATGTTGATATACCATGTAGTGCTAATACATAATGGCTCTTGGTATTGATTTTGGTAAGTTAGAAATAAAAATCTATCACATAACGAACTGAGTCTTTGGGAAAGAACTCCTGTTTTTCTGTGCATCAAGAAGTGTTGATTTCTTTCCCCCTGTGATTTGACTGTAATATTTATCAAATTTTGACTCAGGGTTTAGAGAAAAATGTTTTAAAACCCATGAGGGAGACATAAATGTTCCTCATGAATTTGTTAGGTAAAAGGAATAAGTCCTTTGTATGTATATAAGCACACACCCCCTGGTCTCAGCCCTGGGGACAGAGAAATAATCATTTAAATAATACACATCTTGCTTGAGTCAGCAATGATTTTTTAAATTTCTTCTAACTTTTTTTAGGTTTGATGAACTAAGAAGTAATAATAATAGTAGAAGATAGAAGCTAGGCTCAAAGTCAGGGAAATCTGGGTTCAAGACCTATCTCTAATATATTTTTGACTGTGTTTTCTTTCTGGATATGAATGGCATTTTCCATCCCAAGTCTATTGGAATTGTCTTTTATAACTATTTTGCTGAAAAGTACTAATTTGATCATTCTTGCTAATATGTACTGTAACTGTGTACGTTGTTCTCCTAATTCTACTCATTTCACTTAGTATCATTTCATGTAAGGCTGATTTCAGAAAAGCCTTATAAGACTTACATGAATATGGATTTTTTTTAAAAAAAGAAAATTTCTTAAGGACATGGACTGTTTTTTATTTTTGTCTTTATATGACCAATACCTTAGTGCATGTCTGGAACATATTAGTCATTTCACAAGTGCTTATCACATGAAATTGAAAATGCTAGATTATCCCTGAAAGTATAAATCAAGTTACTTCTGAGGTTTAGACCAAGGTAAAATAAGGAAGATATTAAGAGGCTTCCTATGAGATTGGCAGAGCCCCGGGGCTCTCAAATGACTTGAGATAGGTAAGGGGAGGGATAAGATAATTGAAAACTCTTTCTGTATGTAATATATTTTTTAAAAAGAAATATTAGACATAATCACTGCCCTCAAGAAACCAAAACCAAAAAGAAGGCACACCTTATTACTTTGTTTTCCACCATGCTTATAAAAGACAGATGTTTCATTTTGCTTTTTTGTTGTTGTTGTTCAAATACTTTCTATCAGAGGTAGTTAGGTGGTGCAGTGGATAGAGCACCAGCCCTGAAGTCAGGAGGACCTGAGTTCAAATCTGATCTCAGACACTTAGCACTTCCTAGCTATGTGACCCTGGGCAAGTCACTTAACCCCAATTGCCTCAGGAAAAAAAAATTACTTTCTTTCATTTAAGTCAATGATTCTCAATCATTTTGTATGTCCTGGTCCCCTTTGGGCCTCTAATGAAGCTGATGGAATACTTCTCCAAATGCTGTTTTAAATGCATGACAAAACACACACACACACACATATAACATTCTAACAAAGGAACTCAGTTATACTAAAATACACTCATCAAAATTATTTTTTTAAGTGTTTAAGGCTTCTTGATATAAGGTATTGTCATCAAACACCAGCATTTCTCTGATCAACCTAATACCTGATAGGACTTAGTAGATTTTTACAGTCTTCCCTTCAAATAGCACTATAAGCATACTTTTAAATTGGTATCAACCAAGACTGACACAAGGAGACATTAAGGATAGCCTCATTTTAAGCAGTCTACTTTTGAATATTACTTGTTGCTAAGTTGTGCCAACTCTTCATGACTCCATTAAGTGTTTTCTCGGCAAAGATACTAGAGTAGTTTGTCATTTTTTTTTTCCAGTTCATTTATAGTTGTAGAAAGTGAGGCAGAGTTAAATAACTTGCCCAGGGTCACACAGCTTACAAGTGAGGCCACATTTGAATTCAGGAATATGAGTCTTCCAGACTCCAGGGCTGGTTTTCTATCTACTGCACCATCTAATGCCTCCAAATAATCACTAGCCTGAAGCAGAGTATTCAGGCAACTGAAATAAATATTAACAGGATGGACATATTTGGTGCTGTAGGGAAATGAGGCTGTGGTTTTCTAATACTCAGAGTTAAGAGTGAGTCTGCCTTCCAAGAGTAACAGCACTGACAAGGCAGGGACTAATACTTTTTGGAGCAAGGATCATTTTAAACAATCTACTCTCAGAGGTTAACAGCTGCCCAGCTCCCAGGTACTCTCTGCCAGCAGGCAGTACCCCTACTATTGCTGCAATGGAGGGATGCAGTGAAGGGATGATACTACCCCCACTGTCCCTGCTGCAGTTCTTATGAGGGTTTTGATTTTTCTGCTCATCAAGGATTATCAAGTAAGGATAATTTTATAATGTTCTAGAGCTACTAATTGATGATAACATATTTTAAGTGGAATTCAACTCAAACAATGTTGAGTTGAAAAGGACCTTAACTGTTAATTGTACTATCTTGATTTTACAGATTGTTATCGAAGGCCTGAGTGATGAAGTGAATCACTTGTGGTCACATAAGCAGCAAGAAGCAGAACTAAGATTCAAATCTTTCTGACTGTGTACACACTCCCTTTACTAGGATACACTGCCTACCTATCATGGAATCAAAATAAATTAGAATTGGAAAAGACGTTGGAGATATTTTAATACATAGGTTCCTAAATTGGACCCAGGGTCCCATAAATAGATTTCAGAGAATCTGTGACCTTGGATGAAAATAAAGTTTCATCTTTGTTTTCACTAATAACTAATTTAAATTCAGAATTTTCTTCAATTATCAATAGAGGCAATAAACAGCCATATGAGAAGGGATTCATAAGCTTCACCAGATTGCCAAAAAAATTAATAATCCCTGCTGTCATTCAATCTCTTCATTTTATTGATAAGGAAACTGAGCTTGGGAATGATTAATTGACTTCTCTAGAGTAAATAATAATGACCAAAGATTAAATACTGACTATTATCTATAGAAAGATTTTTAGTGAATTTAGGCTTCTATTCTTTATGTGTATATTGTATATTTTCATTGATGTACATATCTTCTCCACAATTAGAATATAATTTCTCTGAACACAAAAATCCTTTTTGCATTTTGTGTGTGTGTGTGTCCTTAGTAATTCCAAGTTACTGGAACAAGGGGAACAAATCCTTAATATGTCTATTAATTGATTCATGATTAAAACTCTATCTTACAATAATATCATTAAAGGGACTCAGTTTCTGATTAATATATGAGTTTGTTCTTCCATTTGGGGCATCAATGCATGAAACAATTGGCAGTGCCTGGATTTTTGATGTAGAATGTAAGCATAAATGTTTAAATAAACTTCAATTGACTCATGAATAACATAATATAATAATATAATTAATAATAATTAATTAAGAAATATCCCTTCAAAAATACAGATGATTAGCCTTTGCAGCAGAACATAAATAGGATCTTAATTTCATGCATTTTTCCATTTATTTTGATATGAGAAAGTGATTTGTCTTACGTTGGCACCAGTTGCTCCTTAAGTTTTCCCTCATTAGAATGAAATCTCATTAAAGTTAAATGTACTTGATTTTATTACTTGTTTACTTGATTTTATTGGTAACTCCAGCACTCAATACAGCACATGAAAAATAGTAAACATTTAATTAATGTTTTATCTAATGTCCTACCTACTTGCCCATCTAGTTCTCTCTATTTCTATCTGTCTGTCTGTCTCTCTATCAGGTAGATAGATAGATAGAAAGATTGAAATGTCATGAAAGCACAGATCCAGAGAAAAACTTTCATGACATTTCCAATGAGGAAGAAACTCCCTTTAGCAATTTAGATGACATTCAATCTACAATTTAGTCTTAGAGAGTTGCTTAGGCATGCTGAGAAGCTTAATGAGTCACCTAGAGCACCCAAACATTTTGTGTCAGGGACAAGACTTGAATGTACCTCTACCTGATTTCAAGGTTAGTTCTCTATCCACTCTATTATAGCTGCCTCTTAGGAGTCCATTACACTAAAGTAAAAGTCAACTCAATTCTTTTGAAAACTTTCACCTTCCCTTTCTCTGGTGATGTCATCATTATATTCACAATTATCCAAACTAGAGTCATTTGATATTCTTCCTTTTTACTTTTCCTACAATTATATCTTCAATTAACCATGATAGTATCCCTCATATTCATCCCTTTCCATTTAAACTGCAATTAATCAATCAACCAATCAACATATATTTATTAGTGTCTAGTATATGCAAAACGCTGTGCTAAATGCTAAGGATACAAAAAATCAACAATATCTATCACAAAGAGCTCATATTCAAATAGGAAAGATAATAAGCTCATGTACAAATATATGCAACAGGGGCAGCTAGGTGGCGCAGTGGATAGAGCACCAGCCCTGAAGTCAGGAGGACCTGAGTTCAAGTTTGATCTCAGACACTTAACATTCCCTAGCTGTGTGACCCTGGGCAAGTCACTTAACCTCAATTGCCTCAGCAAAAAGCAAAGAAAAAAAAAAACAAATATATGCAACATAAATATAAAGTTGACAAAAACAATTTTTTTTCATAGTAAATATTATTCTATACCACTTTATTGGAAAAAAGCTTTCTAACTTTGGTTAATCTGCTTTCCTTCTTATTCTATTTATATTTACTTATTTTCAATATTCATTTAAATTTTTTTTATATTAAAACTTTTTATTTGCAAAACATATGTATAGGTAATTCCTTAACATTGACCCTTACAAAGCTTTCTGTTACAAATTTTTCCCCCCTAGTCCACACCCCTCCCCTGGTTGGCAGGAAATCCACTATATGTTAATTATGTTAAAATACTTGACAAATGGAATATATGTATACATATTTCCACACTTATCATTGTTGTGCAAGAAAAATTGTATCTACAAGAAAAAAAATTTGAGAAACACAATGCAAGCAAACATCAATAGAGAGCATGGAAATGTTATGTTGTGGTCCACATTTCACATCCCTCTCTTTGGGTGTATATGGCTTTCTTCATTGAACAATTGGAACTGGTTTGGAACATTTCATTGAAAAACAAATATTTATGAAGTGATTAAATCCAATATAGTTTGGGGAGGGAAAGAGTAGCAGTTGGGGGAACAGTAAAGGTTTAATGCAAAAGATGGTTCTTGATCCTCATTTTAAAGTAGGGGAAGAATTCTGAAGGGATGAGGATGTGGAGGGGAAGTCTTTTTTAATTATTAAAGCTTTTTATTTATAAAATATATACATGGGTAATTTTTCAACATTGACCTTGCAAAACTTTCTGTTCTAAATTTTCCCTTCTTCTTCTTACCCCTTCCCCTATATGGCAGGTAGTCCAATACATGTTAAATATGATAAAATATATGATAAATCTAATATATGTATACATATTTGTACAGTTATCTTGCTGCACAAGAAAAATTGGATCAAAAATAAAACTGAGATAGAAAATAAAATGCAAGCAAACAACAACAGAAAGAGTGAAAATGCTATGTTGTGATCCACACTCAGTTCCTACATTCCTCTCTGGGTGTAGATGGCTCTCTTCATCACTGAACAACTGGAAATGGTTTGAATCATCTCATTGTTAATGAGTCGCGTCTATCAGAACTGATCATCATATAGTATCATTGTAGCCGATGATCTCCTGGGTCTGCTCATTTCACTAAGCATCAATTCATGCGAGTCTCTCCAGGCCTCTCTGAATTCATCCTGCTGGTCGTTTCTTACAAAATAGTAATGTTCCATAACATTTATATACCACAAAATATTCAGCCATTCTCCAATTGATGGGCAACCATTCAGTTTCCAATTTCTAGCCACTACAAAAGGGGCTGCCACAATCATTTTTGCACATGTGGGTCCCTTTCCCTCCTTTAAGATCTCTTTGGGATATAGGCCCAATAGAAACACTGCTGGGTCAAAGGGGATGCACAGTTTGATAACTTTTTGAGCATAGTTCCAAATTGCTCTCCAGAATGGTTGGATTCGTTCACAGTTCCACCAACAATGTATCAGTGTCCCAGTTTTCCCACATCCCCTCCAACATTCATTATCTTTTCCTGTCATCTTAGCCAATCTGAGAGGTGTGTATTGGTGTCTCAGAGTTGTCTTAATTTGCATTTCTCTGATCAATAATGATTTGGAGCACCTTTTCATATGACTACGAATCGTTTCAATTTCTTCATCTGAAAATTGTCTATTCATATTCTTTGACCATTTATCAATTGGAGAATGACTTGAATGCTTACAAATTTAAGTCAGTTCTCTATATATTTTAGAAATAAGGCCTTTATCAGAACCTTTGAATTCAAAAATGTTTTCCCAGTTTATTGCTTCCCTTCTAATCTTGCCTGCATTAGTTTGGTTTGTACAAAAACTTTTTAACTTAATATAATCAAAATTGTCTATTTTGTGATCAGTAATGATCTCTAGTTCTTCTTTGGTCACAAATTATTTTCTCCTCCACAGATCTGAGAGATAAACTATCCTGTTCTAATTTGTTTATAATATCATTCTTTATGTCTAGATCATGAACCCATTTTGACCTTATCTTGGTATACAGTATTAGGTGTAGGTCAGTGCCTAGTTTCTGCCATACTAGTTTCCAGTTTAGGGGAAGTCTTCTAGGCTTGTGGAACAGCCAGTTAAAAAAAAAGTATAGTGTTGGAGTGTTGTATGTGAAGAAGAGAGGGAAGGCTAATTTGACCATATCTCAAAATAAGTGAGAATATTTAATGCTTTCAAAATCAAAGTCAAGAAGTTTGATTTTTTTCTATGTGAACTCCCCAATATTCACTTTTTTATTATCTAACTGAAATTGTTTGCATTTGGAAATTTTCAGAAACATTTTGAAAATCTACAAAATTTTAAAAGTAAATTCTAAATGTCTAACTAAAAAAAGTATTTAAAAATGTAGGTTTCTGAATAATAAAAAGGATGGACTCAGGTTTCACTTAAGATTTTTTTCCCTTCTTCATTCCAGTTAACATACATTTAGATGATATAAATTTTATTTTATGTGTATACATTACATAGGAAAAAAATCAAATTTCTTGCCTTTCAAGCAGATAGGTTGATATGGTGTGAAGAGGACCTGGGACATCTTTTTTTTAAACCTATGTCACATATTCCCTGTGTGATCTTAGAACAAGTCACATTACTTCTTTGGGCCTTGGTTCCATTACCTGTAAAATGACAGAGTTAAATTGATAGTCTCTTAAGTTTTCTTCTTTCTAGAACATTCTTTGATTCTCTAGAGTTTATTTGCTATATCTCTCACTTATTCAGTCACATATTTGTTTTGATTGAGAGGGATTTTTTTTCCCATCCTACAAATGAGAGACAAAAAGCCATTGTGTATTCTCAGTGGTCCCTAGCTATATATCAGGACACAAGAAGAAATATTCTTTTCTCCTTTTTCAGAGATTGCAGTATAGACATTCACCTATTTTACCTTTAAAATTAGAGTCAAACACATATTCTATCTTTTCCTAATATATTGGGTGCTGCTGTGCTTCATTTGTCTTTGAAACCCTAGCATTCCTTTTAACTAGAATTAAACCCTACTATGTAATATGGGAGAACAAACTACTTGCCTAGAATGATATCTGAAGCTACTGTCTTTAAAAAAAATGAAATATTAGCATAAGAAAGGATTGTAGAGATAATCTAATTTAGCCAACCAACAAATTTACATTTAAATAAATATAAGCACAAATGTACAGAAGATGGAAGCAAGACTATTACAGAAGTTGAATAAGAGATTTGGATAAAGGCTTGAAAGAGTGTCAAGAATGCAAACACTCAGAATGAGCTGAAGCTGATGAGGAAGCAAAGGTTAACAAAAAAAAAAGTTTTTAGTATATGGGGGAGAAGGGAAGGAGGAAGAGATAGGGCCTTTGCTGACCTTGAGGATGAGGGTAGGACAATGATAATTGATAAGAGACAGACAGCATTGCTGCTCAATTCTTATTTCATATTTTCTCTGCAAAGAAAACCAACCTTTAAAGTGGAAACAGCATAACAAAACTGAGTAATAGATAGCTGATATTGAATAAAAGGGAGAATATTATGAGAGAACATGTAGTAATCTTTGATTATTAATCTGTTAACTAGTCCAGATAAACTACGCGTTTGAGTCTTGAAAAAAAAAACCAACAAAAAACAATGGTGAATGTGATTGTGTTTGAAAGAGCAAAAATCACAGAAAATGGGAAATCTACAAGATTGGAAAAGTATAAATGTTACCATTTCAACAAAAGGAGACAATGAACTTGACTTCAATTCCTGGAAAAATTCTAGAGAGAATCATTGACTTCAGAGAGCCAGTATTGTTTAATCAAAATCACATGAGACTAACTTCATTTCCCCTTCATTTTTTTGATAGAATTACTTACCAAGTAGATGAGAAGGATTGCTTGGATAAAATTTTTCTAGATTTAGCAAAGCTTTTGACAAAGTATCTCATACTCTTCTTGTCAAAAAGATGGAGAGATATGGAATAAAACTAGATGGATTAGTTTAAAAATATTATTAATGATTCAAGGGCAACATGGCAGATTTTCAAAGAGAGTAGTCCAGTTGTTTGTGTTTGGCCATGTGCAACTTAATATCTTTATCGATTATTTGGATAAAGTCATAGATGAAATTCTCATCAAATTTGCAAATGACCCAAAGCTAGTAAGCATAGGGAACACAGTGAATGATAATTAGTATTCAAAAATATGCTAAAGCATTGGGCCTAAATCTAAGAAAATGAAATTCAATAGGGATAAAAAATAAAATTTTGCCTTGGGGTATAAAAAATCAATTCCACAAAAACAAGAGCTTATATTCTTGTCCATCCATTTTTTAGTAACATTTGACTCTATGTGACCCCATTTGGGGTTTTCTTGGCAAAGATACTAGAGTGGTTTGTCATTTCCTTTTTCCAGTTCATTTTACAAATGATGATACTGAGATTTATAGATAAGGCAAACAAGGTGAAGTGACTTATCCAGGGTCACACATCTAATAAGTGTCTAAGATTAGATTTTGAATTTAGGTAGATGAGTTTTTCTGATTTTAGACCTAGTGCTCTATCCACTTTACAATCTACCTGCTCTGAAGCAATAATCAGCTATTATTCTGATTCATATCTGGGGTTTTAGTAAATTGTAAACTTATAAATCATCAATATGATGTGGCAGTCAACAATACTAATGCAATCTTGAGCTGCATTTGGAGGAGCTTCCAGTTATAGGGAAGTTATAATCCTACTGTGCTTAGTGCTTGTATATGGTGTTTAGTCTTGCACACTACAGATGAAAAAGGATATTCATAAGCTGGAGAGGTCCAAAGGAAGAAACTCAGGGTGGTAAATGGCTTTAAGCTCATGACATTTGAAGATCAGCTGAAGGACATGGGAATGTTTATCCTAGAGGAAAGGCTCCAGTGGAACATGAGAGCTGTTTCAATTATTTAAATAGCTGTTGCTTGGAGGAGCTATTAGGCCTGTTCTGTTTGATCCAGAGAGAACAGAACTAGGGGCAAAAGTTGGGAGTTTCAAAGAGACAGATGTGGGCTTGATGTCAGAGAAAACTTTATAGAAATTAGAGCTATCCAAAAGTGGGATGGTTTAATAGGTAGTGATTTCTCCCTCTTTGGAGTTCTTCATTCAAAGACTGGATGGTCATTCATATAGTATATTATAGTAAGGATTCCTTCCTTTAGGGGTGGACTAAATGGTCTCAAAGTTTCTTCAAATTTTCAAATTTCTTTATTTTTTTCTATTTCGTCATCAAGAACATCACTCTACAATATTCTTGATAGTTGTTCATTTAGCCTTTGTCTACACATATTCCAGTGATAATGGATTTACTTCCTCAAAGGGTATTCTCCTGGAATAACACTCATTATTATTACTACCATTATTAAGTATAACTAACATTTCTATAGGAATTCAGAGTTTACAAAATACTTTGTTCACATCAAGCTTTTGAGATATGCAGTAAAGTTTGTTTTGTTTTCTTTTTTGCTCTTTACCAATTTAACATTTTACAAATGAGGCTAGAGGGGTTCAGAAAGATTAAGTGACTTAATCAGAATCACTCAAAGTTCTTCCTTACATACAATTGAGATTTATCTCTTTGTAACTTGACCCCATTGTTTTTAATTTTATTTCCTAGATGAATATTAAGCAAATATATCTCTTCTTTCATAAAATCAGTGTCCCATACTTGAAAACAATTGAGTATTGTTTAATTCACCCGTCTTCTCTTTTTTCCAGTCTAAGCAGACCTGAGACTATCCCTCATGTAACATTGTTTCCAGACTTTTAATACTTCTGGTTATCTGCTCTGGAAACTCTAGTTTATCCATGTTCCTTTTTAAAATAGCAAGAACTAGTAATATTTAATTTTTTATATTTATATAGTAAATTTACAAAAATTCTCTCATACTATCTCCTCAATAATCCTGGGGAGAAGATGCTTTATTATCCCTAACTTACAGGTAAGGAAGCTGAGGCAGACAGAGGTTTAGTAATTTGTTTAGGGTCACACAGCTAGTAAGCATCTGATGCTACATTTGAAGTCAGGTCTTTCTGATTTCAGAGCACTAGATCTGGAATCAGAAAATCTAGTCCAATCAATCCAAATTGTAGTATTTTAGCTACAGAGTCACTTAAGTGGAAAAAAAATTTTTAATTATGATCCAAGCTGTGACCAGCAGAATGGATTTGCCCAGTTCATTTGCTTCTCTTGTAGTTTTGGTTTTGGCAACATTATCATACAGTTGGTTTTTTATATTGAACTTGTATTAACTAACCACACCTTTTTTCAACATGGACCCTCAGTTTATCTTTCTATTTGATTCTGCAAGCATCCTTTAAGCACCTGCTATATACATGGCCCCTTCCTCGTTTGCTGGGGATACACTAACAAAAATGAAATGGTCCTTGTCTTTGGGAAGCTTACATTCTATTTGTGGTGTAGGGACAGAGAAGCTTACCTTAAACAAATAGATAAGTAAATGTCAAGTAATCCTGCAATGAAAGACTGTAGCAGGGAGAAGAGGAACCATTCAGGGGAATCAGAAGACCACCTTGTGCAGTTATTTCTTATTTAGATGCATTTTAATTTCATATTTATTTCAACCTTCATCTTCAGATTATGTCTATGTCTATGAATGAAAAATATTTCCTGGAAGGTTTTACATGAAACAGAACTTACTTAATACCAACTTAAAATGGCACTTAGAACACTGGAAATGGATGTTGAGATGTACCTGTGTGAATTAGAATTCCTCTCCTTTCTGATATTTGCAGTGTCTCCCTAATCAATCACCCCTCTTACCACCCACTCTTTTTCACATGATCTGTTGTCCCCTATTACATCTATCAATTCAAATCAATTTTAATAAAATATTATTAAGCACCTACCATAGGCAAGGTAATTGGATCCTAGTGATGCAAAATAAATAAATGAATGAAATATCCCTATTTTTCTGTAGGACTCTATTTCTTATTCCATAAAATAGAATCCAAATCATCTGTCCTTTTGTGTGCCTCAGGAATCTTATTAGAGTGAATGAGTTGACATTCTATAAAATTCTTTAGGAGAACCTGCTATATTCAATTCCATTCAAATCAATAAGCATTTTTTAATCATCTACTCTATCATGATGGAGGGCACTGTGCTATTCATTGAGGATACAGTGATAAAAATGAAACAATCCCTGTCCTCACAGAGCTTGCAACCTACTGGGATTGGGAGATGGGTAGGAAATATAACTATCTAAATAAATAAATTGAAAATATATGGAAAGGTTGGGAGAACAGATTGACAACTAATGAAATTGAAATAGATTATAGTGGAATGAAAATGAATAGGATAAAACAGAATGAGCTGAACTCATTCTGTTCAGCCTGGAAGGAACTAGGCATTCCAATATAAATGAAGAGAGTATTCCAAAAAGAGACACCCATTGAATATCAATGTTTATTTTAAAATATTCAGCTCTCTGCTGCACTATGGCAGATATTCATTAACTAAGTCATCTTTAAAATCAATGGCAACTCAAGCATGAAAAATGCCTGTTCTAAATGAGGTGTGACTAGTGAAAATCAAGTGTTGTCAAATGATGTGGTGTGTCTCTGTTTTTTTATGATTACTTAGATGTTTAGCAGACAATGAGGGTTATGTGTCATCAATCTCATGATTTGATTTCTATGATGTGCCCAACTTAGATGAGTTAGAGTAATCATTTAAACATGTATTTCTGTAATGCTATGTACTTCATAAATTCTTACTGATATCTCTATGGTTTGTTTGTGACTTTGATTTTTTTTTCCCTTTTGGTGTTTGTTTGTCCATATAGAACAGACCTGCAGTTTTCAGTGTAGACAGTGAAACTTAAGCAATCCAAATCATGGAGACTAACCAGGAATCATCCCTCTTCTTGGTGAAGATTTTGGAGGAGCTAGATACCAAACAGAACACAGTTTCCTACCAGGACCTTTGCAAATCATTGTGTGCTCGATTTGATTTATCTCAGCTAGCCAAGTTGAGAAGTGTGCTGTTTTATACAGCTTGTCTCGATCCAAATTTTCCAGCAACTTTATTCAAAGACAAAATGAGATGCACTGTGAACAATCAGCAATCAAAGAAAATCATGGTGGCTGCAGATATAGTAACAATATTCAACCTGATCCAAATGAATGGGGGTGCAGCAAAGGAAAAATTGCCTGCAGCACGACAGAAAGTTAGGAAGAATGAATCATTTGAATCATGCAGGTCTGACACTGAGATATGCAATGTGATAGATTGTGTGCCTCCTAATTGTGAGCCAAGAGAGAGAGAATTTAGCCGAGGCTATTCAGCAAGACGGTCCTCAAAGTGTAGGAAGATGGATTGCAAAGACTGCCAACAGTTTGTACCTGCCTCAGAACCCAACTTTTTGTTGGGGGTCAATAAGGAGACAAAAAGCCGGGCAGCTTCACTTGACAGGCTGCAGGCCCTAGCATCCTACTCCATTGCAAATTCTCAACCATGTGAAATGCAGAGCACTTATTTTCCCATGAACATTGAGAATGAGTCTATATCAGACCAAGACTCTTTGCCCATGAACCCCGGGATCAAAGAAACCTTCATTTCCAATGAAGAGCCCTTTGTGGTCCAGTCTTGTGTGCAGAAGAGAAACATTTTTAAAGAAGATTTTCATAATCTGATCACAGTGTCGCCAAGCTTAGTGCCCCCTGGCAAGAAAGCAGATGATGTGCTGGGGGAGCCACAGACCAGAAAAGAAACTCATAAGCCAGCTTTCTTTAATCACAGCTTTGAAATGCCATACAATAGCCAATATTTAAATCCTGTTTACTCTCCTATACCTGACAAAAGAAGGGCAAAGCATGAGAGTTTGGATGATCTCCAAGCTTCTACATATTTTGGACCCACTACAGTGGTAGGGGCCCAAGAAGGGAAGAGGTGGTCAGGGAGACCAAGTAAGCAGACTGCCTGGCCAGCAAAAAGCTGGAGTTTAAACACTGAGGAGGTTCCTGACTTTGAAAGGTCTTTTTTCAATAGGAACCCAACAGATGAAAAACCTCGATATCAGGGTTCAAACAACCCACCTTCTAATTTTTCAGCCCCAGATAGGCACCAGACATACCTAAATCCAAAAGATCAACAAGCAATTATCCCCACAAGCTATGCAGTGAAACAAAATGTTCACAAAACTAAAGAGATTCCTTCACCCATTGACATCGAGAAACATGAGCCGATCAAAAAGTTTAAAGACAAAAGCATTAATTGTACCACAGTTCAGATGAGCATTGATAAAACGAGCAGTGTGGGAACTCAAACTGACCAGCACATTCTGGAGCTCAAGAAATGTAAAGATCTATGTTCCTCCAGTCAGAGCAAGTATGGTGAAAGGCATTCAATCAAGCAGTCAGATGAGGATTCAGAAATTGTTAGTGATGACATCAGTGACATTTTTAGGTTTTTGGATGACATGAGTATCTGTGGTTCTACAGGAGTTATACAATCCTCTTGTTACAACAGCACCGGATCCTTATCTCAGCTGAATAAATCAGACTGTGACAGCTCACCTGAGCACAACCTGGCCAAAATTGCCAATGGAAGCATTGGCAATAAGATAGACAAGGGGGTCCGATCTGAAAAGGACACTCCTGAAGATGAGTTGAAGACAAGTGTTTGCAAATTAGTGCTTAGGATTGGTGAGATAGAAAGAAAACTGGAATCTCTTTCAGGGGTCCGAGAAGAAATCTCTCAAGTTTTAGGCAAATTAAACAGATTGGATCAAAAGATACAACAGCCTGAGAAAGTCAATGTACAAATCGATCTGAATTCCTTAACGAGTGAAGTTCCATCTGATGACAGCACCTCTCCTCAAATATTCCATCCCCACAATGGCTCACATGGAAGCAAATTGGAAAACAGTCCAGACTGGTGTTGTTCTGATGCTAGTGGAAGTAACAGTGAAAGCCTTCGAGTCAAGGCCTTGAAAAAGAGTCTGTTTACCAGAAGGTCCTCAAGGTCACTGACTGAGGAGAATAGTGCTACTGAGTCCAAAATAGCAAGCATTTCCAATTCTCCCAGAGACTGGAGAGCAATTACTTACACCAATGAAGTTGGTCTCAATGAAGAAGAGATAAAAGACAGAGGAGCTGCAGAAAATAAGGACTGGCACAGAAAATCAAAAGAGGTAATTTCAATTTAAGCTTATATAATCAATATTGTAGAAGAGCTTGGACACAAGCTATAAAATATTCTCAGCTTGTCTGAAAGCCCAACTATTGCATTACAAGGCACCCCCTCCATTTTTGCCCACTGCATTTCCATCTGGATTTAGCCAATCTTCTATTTGCTGAAGAAAGCTCCTTATATAGCTCAACAGAATTGAGCTGTTCTTGAAGGTGTCAGTCAGTCATAACTTGTACATGTCGGGTTGTTACAGGCAGAAAGTAATTTGATCCAAATGTCACACATAGCCTGGTACCCCAAACTCTGAGCTTATAAATAGCAGGTTCAATATGGGGATATTTCCCATCCAAATCATATCTCTTTGGCTCATTTTGTGCATATCTAGAGTATCTCCTGGGAATCTCAGCTCCCTTTCTGGATCTCTCCCCAACAGATTCTGGCAAATCTCCCTGAACCCTTTTATATGCCCATTGCAAAGAGTTGGCTCTAATTCACAATAGTCTTAGCCAACTGAATCATCCCCACACTGAGACATAATAACAGGGTGGGAGTAGGGTGGAGGGTACAGTGGGAATAGCACTAACTCTAGAGTCAGAAAATCTGGGTTCAGATATTGCCTCTGATATTATGTGACCTTGGGCAAAACATTTTGCCTTCCCTGCTTCATTTTCCCCATCTATAAAGTGAGGGGAGTTAACTAGAGAGCCTCTGAGGTCATATATATCTCTATATCTATGATCCCTTGATTTACATGACTTTTTTCATAAGGGTCCTTATGCATACTCAAAGTTGCAATTAATAACTTAATCCCTTTAGCTTCATGAAGTTAGTCAGGAAACACTCATTAAGTTATTAAGGATATAAAGAAAAATCCACATGTGGTTACTGCCCTTAAGGAGCTTATATTCAAACGGTAGAGATCACATGCCCTCTCCTCCAAAAAAAAATTGTGCATGCCAGATGCACAGTGTAATTGGCTGATAACCTACAAAAAAAAAAGAAAGGAAGGAAGAAAGAAAGAAAAAAAAGAAAGAAAGAAAGAAAGAAAGAAAGAAAGAAAGAAAGAAAGAAA
>JAJPUD010008777.1:0-72700 GCA_023553655.1 Myrmecobius fasciatus
AGGACAATCTAGGCAATAACCTTAACAATTTAGTGTTTGATAAACCCAAAGACCCCAGCTTTTGGGATAAGTACTCACTATTTGGCAAAAACTGCTGGGAAAATTGGAAACTAATGTGGAAGAAATTAGGGCTTGACCCATACCTAACACCACATACCAAGATAAGATCTAAATGGGTTCATGATCTAGATATAAAGAGTGATTTTGTAAGCAAATTAGAGGAACGTAATATAGTTTACCTCTCAGACCTATGGAGATGGAATAAATTTATGTCCAAAAAAGATCTGGAACTCTTAATTAACACCAGATAGATAATTTTGATTATATTAAGTTAAAAATTTCTGTACAAACAAAACTAATGCAGACAATATTAGGAGGGAAGCATCAAATTGGGAAATCATCTTTACATTTAAGGGTTCTGATAAAGGTCTCATCTCTAAGATATATAGAGAATTGTCTCATATTTATAAGAATTCAAGCCATTCTCCAATTGATAAATGGTCAAAGGATATGAACAGACAATTTTCAGATGATGAAATTAAAACTATTCATAATCATATGAAAAGGTGCTTCAAATCACAATTAATCAGAGAAATGCAAATTAGGACAACTCTGAGGTACCACTACACACCTGTCAGATTGGCTAAAGTGACAGGAAAAGATAACGATGAATGTTGGAGGGGATGTGGGAAGACTGGGACACTGATGCATGGTTGGTGGAGCTGTGAACGGATCCAACCATTTTGGAGAGTAATTTGGAGCTATGCTCAAAAAGTCTTCAAACTATGCATACCCTTTGACCCAGCAGCGTTTCTATTGGGCTTATATCCCAAAGAAATCATAAGGAAAGGAAAGGGCCCCACATGTGCAAGAATGTTTGTGGCAGCCCTTTTTGTAGTGGCTAGCAACTGGAAACTGAATGGATGCCCATCAATTGGAGAGTGGCTGAATAAATTATGGTATATGAATGTTATGGAATATTATTGCTCTGTAAGAAACGACTAGCAGGATGATTTCAGAGAGGCCTGGAGAGACTTGCATGAACTGATGCTCAGTGAAGTGAGCAGAACCAGGAGATCATTATTCACGGCAACAGTAATACTATATGAGGATCAGTTCTAATGGACATGACTCTTCAACAATGAAATGCTTCAAACCAGTTCCAATTGTTCGGTGAAGAGAGCCATATACACCCAGAGAGAGGGATGTGAAATGTGGACCCAACATAACATTTTCCTATTCTCTATTGAGGTTTTCTTGCATTGTATTTCCTTTATCAGATTATTCTTTCTTGTAGATATGATTTCTCCTGCACAAAAAATGATGCAATAAGAAAGTTCTCCCTTTTTATTTTTGAGACTAACAATTTGATTTTCTTCTTTCCTTTTTCTCATTAAATTAACTAAAGACTGATCTATTTTGTTGATTTTTTTTCATAAAATCAACTCAGTTTTATTTATTAATTCAATAGTTTTCTTATTTTCAATTTTATTAGTCTTCCTTTTTTATTTTCAGAATTTCAAGTTTGGTATTTAATTGAGGGGTTTTAATTTGTTCTTTTCTAGCTTTTTTAGTTGTAAGACCAATTCATTGATCTTCTCTTTCTCTATTTTATGCAAATAAGCATCTAGAGATACAAAATTTCCCCTTATAACCATTTTGGCTGTATTTCACAAATTTTGGTATGTTGTCTCATAGTTGTCATTCTCCAGGATGAAATTATTCATTGTGTCTATGATTTGCTATTTTACCCATTCATTCTTTAGGATTGGATTATTTAATTTCCAATTGATTTTTGGTCTATTTTCTCCTGTTCATCAGTTCTTTTGCTGAGCTCTGATGTAGCTTATAGCCCTACTTTGCTGCTGTCCTTGCCAAAGCAACTTTTGCCTTTTCGCTTTCCATGAAACTGGGAGTGGGTTTGGGTAGAGTTGAATTGTGTGACAAGTTGGTCAGTAGCCTCTGCAGTCCTGTTGCTTGAATAAGGTGGGCAGTAGAAGAAAAAGTGTTGAATGAGCCCCTTGGGCACTAAAGAGCTTTCTCTTATTTCAGTTTATTGTTAGGGTTTTTTTTTTGTATCCTACAGCATTGAGATCTTTGGAATTATTTTATCTCTTATGCATAATTTTTATTTTGGAGAAGCTTGAGAATTTGTGAGGGTCAGATAAAATGTGTAGTCCTCTACCTTGTTGGTTATGTATAAAATGGAGACATAAATGACATCTGACATAAGAGTTAACCTATGACAAAGACTCATTGCCAGGTTTAGTTAAATTAATGTATGTGAACTTTGTAACCCTAAAATTCTGGCATATATGTTAAAGATAGAATTAGAACCTCGATCTTCTTGACTGCAGAGCCATTTGGATTTCATAATTAACTGTATCATACTAACTTTCAATTGCATTGAAATTAGCAGTTTACATGCCAATTATATAGGTGGGGAGCTTCACTTCAAAAAAAATGAGAAGGGGTAAAGAACTAAAATCAATTCACACTAAAGTATAAAGAATGGCTAAGAAATTAATGTATATCTTTTTTTTTCTGTCCAATGACCAATTTGAGTATGTTAAAAGAGAATATTTTACTTGAATGAATCTCAATTACTCTCATTTAACTGCCTTAGAATGTTTTACTCAAGAATCATAGGTAATTTCTTCCTTTCACTTTATATAACATTTTACAGCCATTATAAATTCTCAGTTTTTACCATGACTTGGTTCTTCCACATTGCTGTGTAATCTTCCTGAACCATACTTATATATGTACTATTTGATTCTTCATAAAAAATTCTGATTTTTTTGTTTTATTGTCTCATCGCTAGAAAAAGAGGTATTTGTATTGTTCACTAAGGCAAATCTCTCAACCATTACCCCATTTAGTAGTCATCATTTTTGTGAATGTTTCCAATTTTTGTTCCCATTTTCGAAGTTGGAAGTTACCAATTTTTTTTCCTCCCTCACTCCCTTCCTTATCTATCCCCTCCCCGAGACAAAAAAGTTTAATATAGGTTATACATGTACAATCATTTTACATATTTTCATATTTGTCATGTTTGTAAAATAAAAATCAGACCAAAAAGGAAAAAAAGAACTTGAGAAAAAAAAGGCAAACAATAAAAAAGGTGAAAATATTATGCTCGATTGCATTCAATCTCCATAGTTCTTTTGCTGTGTGGGGATGGCATTTTCCATCCCAAATTTATTGGAAGTGTTTTGAATCACCTGAGAAGAACTAAATCTATCGTAGATGATCACAATATGATCTTGTTACTATGTACAATGTTCTTCTAGTTTTGCTCACTTCATTCAGCGTTGGTTCGTGTAAGTCTTTATAGGTTTTTCTAAAATCAGTCTGTTCATCATTTCTTATAGAACATAATATTCCATTCACATACATACTATAATTTAATAACTAAGTCATTCTCCAATTGGTGGGCATTCACTCACTTTCCAATTCCTTGCCATTTCAAAAAGAGCTTCTAGAAAACTTTTGGCATATGTGGATCCTTTTTTTCTCTTTTATGCTCTCTTTGAGATACAGAGTCAGTAGTGCCACTGCTGGATCAAAGGGTATGCACAGTTTCATAGGCTTTTTGGTGTAGTTGCAAATTACTCTCCAAATGGTTGGATTATTTCACAATTCCACTGACAATGCATTAGTATTTCAATAAAAATGAAATTTTTATTCCAAAAGCTTCTCCAAATAATAAGGCTCAGTCATCTTCACATCTTAGTAAATGCTAACATTTTGTCACATCTACAAGGAAATGGATTACTATAAACTCAATGTGTGACCCTTGGACTCCAAATCCCTACTCCATTCTGAAGACTGGAGAACATCCTCCCTTCCCTCCTCAAAAAAGTCTATTCCTTTCCCCATATACCCATATACCTCCTTTAAATTTTCCTTTAGTTTCTGTGTTTTGTTTGTTAGAGTTAAGTCTAATTTCTCATACACATTTATCCTTATTAGATTTACTCTTATTAGATCTGCTCCATTGTTCCAGCTATTTTGACATATTTTGAACTTTTTAATTGCCTTTTTTACCTTTGGATGGAAGTTCAGGAATGGGATTGTATATCAAAGAATATAAAAAGTTGTCATTTTTGTTTCATAATGTTAAATTTATATTGTGAATTGTTAGACTGATTCATACCTCCACAGAGATATATTGATATTCCTATCTTCCTGTTTTTGTCATTGTTATCAATTTTTAGGATCTGAGGTAAAACTTCAGAGTTGTTTTAATTTTATATCTGTTATTAATGATTTGGAGCATGGTTTCAAATGATTTCAGTTTATTTTTTTTCCTTGAAAACTTCATGTACTTTGATAAGTTATCTATTAAGAAATGATTTATGCTATTATGTGTTTTTGTTAATTCTCTTTATGTCTTGAATATAAACTTTTATCAATAATGTTTGATGCATATATTTTCCTCCTTCAGCATATTCTATTCTTACTCTTCATTGATTTATTCAAGTGAAAACTTTCAAATTTTATGTTATTAAAATTGTTTATCTTTTTTATTTCCTTTAATCCTTTTTGGTTACATATTTGACAGTTAACCATAGCATCTTATGTACCTGTTTCTATTCTCTTTCTCTGTCTTTGTCTGTCTTTCTGTTTCTATTCAAGTTAAGTATACATTGGTCTAAATAATTTCTATTTAACTGTCAAAACTTATAAAACAAGACTTCCACTATCCATTAATAGATGTTCTTAGATTTACAATTTTTTTTATTACTTCTGATTATTTTTTATCTAAATGATTCCACTGATCTACAATTCACTTTTTCCCTTTCCTTCTCCCCCTCTCTCCCCAACTCTCCCTACCATTGGTATTTCTTGCACTCTCTTTTAAACTAGTATCAATTAATATTTGTTCATTATGAGTCTATAACATAAAGTTTGGTCTTCCTCTGCCTCTTTTATATATATATATATTTTTCATTATTATCCTTGCATTTTCAAACTTATTCCTCAGAATAAATTTTATTAATTTATCTAGTTTTATAAAATATGTTATTGGTAATTTAATTAGTAAATTCTCTAAATTAAGTTAGGTAGTATTTTCATTTTTCAACTATAGAAACAGCATATTTCTCCATTTAAGTCTTTAACATTTTGAATAGTTATTTATTTAAATCCAACTCACAAGGCTGTGATGATAGATTAATTCTAAAATATTGTATGCATATTATAATCATTCTGAATGTAATTCCTCTTAGAGTTTTCCCTTTTTTTTAAAAATAGGAACTGTAGGGAGATGTTTGATTTATTTTGTAGATTTAATTTCCATTTTGTTATTAAACTGAAACTACTAATCATCTATAATATAAATCCAATGTGATGATAATGAATTATTTTTTAGGTTTCTATGGAGTTAATTTAAAATTCTTACATTAATATTTGTTAGTAGAAATTTGTAAGTAGATCCATTTCTGTTTTATCTTGTAAAGATATGAATTACAAGACAAGTTTGGTAAAGTGTTTCCTGTATATTACTGGAAATGATTTTTATAAAATGGATAATTACTGACTTTTAAATTTTTGATGGATTCATTTAAAATTCATGTAGTTCAGGTGTCTTTACCCCCTCTTCGAAAGTTCATTTTTCTTTGATGATTGGCTCCCTTTTGAAGAATATATTTTTTGGGTTTAGATAACTGTTCTTTTTTTCCAATACGTCATATTTTAAGTTTAAAAATGTGAAATTTTGAAAATTGTGCTAATTTGATGGATGGTCTTTGAAAATTTGAAATTTTTTCCCCCTAACTACTGCACAATTTGTTGCCTAAATTTTATTTTGAAATGTATTTCCTTTTGTTTCTTGGAGAATTAATCTTGGAGTTTCTTTGTGTTGGGTGTTCTGCAGATGCTCTCAAGCAGTACTTTGCCATCTGTTTCCATTATTTCTGAGTAATTTTTCTTCATTTTCTGAAATAGATTATTCAGGGTTTTTTTTTAAAATATTGTTTTTATAGAAGAAGTAAAATCCTCAAATTATCCCTTACTGATCTATCTTCAAGAAAATGGTCCATTTTTTCTTTTTTTTTTTTTTTTTTTTTTTTTTTTAATTTTTATTTTATTTGAATAACATATGTGTGGGTAATTCTTCAACAATAACCCTTACATAGTTTTCCGTTACAAATTTTTCCCCCCAACTCCCCACCCCTCCCCCTAGATGGCAGGATATCCACTACATGTTAATTATGTTAAAATATTGGCAAATCGAATATATGTATACATATTTCCAAACTTATCATTGGTGTGCAAGAAAAATCTTATCTACACGAACGATATATCAGATAAAGGAAACACAATGTAAGCAAACATCAATCAAGGAGTATGAGAATGTTATGTTGTGGTCCACATTTCGCATCCCTCTCTCTGGGTGTATATGGCTCTCTTCAGTGAACAATTGGAGGTGGTTTGAAACATTTCATTGTTGAAGAGAGCCATGTGAAAATGGTCCATTTTTTCACAGCACAGCCTATACCCTAAAGGAGGGAGGAGGTAGGACATTTTAGTTATTTCTGTCTGCCCCAAGGGCCAAGATCATGCAGGACAGATTGGATAAATAGTTAGCCACTAGAGGGGCAAGACACTAAATCTGTGACTAGCCCTACATCCAGAATTGGAGAAGTTGTTGAAATGTAAATGCTAAATGCTAAATGCTACAATGGTTTAAGTTTTCTAAGGTTTTGTTTCCCAGAGGACAACACTGTAACATTTATGTGTAAATAGGACAATACTTTGAAACTTATAGTTAGTACAGAGAAATGGGAAAAATAAGTCTTTTGAGTATTCATATTAGTCTAAAAACCAGATGATTCCCAACACTTTCTGTCTTTCCCTCATTATTCTGCCACAGTTAATTACAGAAAAGGGCTTTACAAATTTGAAATATATTTTATAGAGGCAACTAGATAGCAGAGAAAATAGAGACCTTAATCTGTTTTCAGGAAGACCTCAACTGAAATTGTTTCAAGTGCTTAGTAGCCATAGGACCCTGGAAAAGTTATTTGCCTCCTGTTTGTTTCATTTTTCTCAAGTATAAAATGCAGATAATAATGGCATCTAACTCTTGTAGTTGTTGTAAAGATAAAATGAGATGATGAGAGCATTTTGTGAGTTGTAGAGTACTAAACAAATATAAGCTGTTGTGATGATGGTGATGGTGATCGTAATGATGATGATGATGATGAAGATAAAGATGAATTTCAGGAGTTATCATGGATAAAGAGTTCAACATAATTGGTTAGCCTAGTAGGGATTAGTAACTCTATTTTTTACTAATATGATCCTTGAACAGGAGAAATGGTTTGCTGTTGGCATCACACTCAAAAATTTTGTAACTTGCTAGAATTTTCTATAGCTTGGTCTCTGCTGATACTGCCTTTTAGAATCCAGGGCCGCTTTCGAGATGCACCAATATATTGTAATAGCTTTTTATTGAGGAATAAATATCATCAGTATTAATACATATTTTTGAGAATGTCTGGTATGCATATGCACTATGTAATTATTAGACAGATACCATAAGTGGACAGTGAGTTAGGTCTAGCACTGAAAAACAAGAAGAGAACTGACTAGTATGTCCTTGGAGAAATGAACATTGCCTTGAATGATTTCAAATCCATCTTCATTACAGTCAATATTCTTCTAGTAACAGCTTGAGTATTCTGCTATATTGAGTAGAACATTCATATTTTTATTAGCTATCCCTCTCTGATAATTGATAATAGTTCTGATAACTCTTTTGCTGCATAAATCTTCATTTTTTATGTGTTATGTGCTTAACCTGTTGACAATGATCACTCCCTCTCAGTGATCCTCAACTTTAATTCCTTCAGAGATGCTATATTCTATGATTCACAGTCAGATAGCACATAGGGGAAGATCTTCAACATGTTAGATGGATCTTCTTTGATGAATATATGAGAAGACATGACCATGATGGACTGTGATCTATATTATTTCAATAAGTTCCAACACTGAAGAGAATACAGATAGTTTTAGACTACAGTATACCATACATACCATTGTATCAACAATAAATGATAGAGAATAAATCAGCTTGATAATTGGTAAGAACATTTTAGACATTTAAATCTCTTCCTACTTCTACATTGACAGTGCAAATATAATATTTTCTAGCAGCCTGATTACAATATTTGAGGCTGCAAGGATATTGCTGGTGGATTTGTGACCTGCCAGAATTCCAACTGCATCAATTCTTGGAGACTATGCCATTGATTATAATTCAAAATGTCCTTATGCTTGCATTTCTCTTCCTTATTTAATAAGAACAAATTAAACCATAATAAATAGATTTGGAAAAAAGACCTTTGAAGATTTGTCTATTATGATATTCATAACTATAGTAATATGATAATGTAGTACCATATAATACAATAAATTATTATGAAGTAATATTATAGTAATATGAAGCAAAAGAAGCTTACATATTGAACAGAAAAGGAGATGCCATGAATCCCTAAAAAGAATCATGCCCAATGTATAAATGATCAACCATTACTAGGCTAGTACTACAGATAATTTACACAGTATGGCCCATACTGCCATTAAGTCAATTACTTTTTGGCTATTCCCCAAATCTAGACTGAGTACAGTCTTGCTTATTTCCCTTGGCTTACATTTAGCCATCCCTAAACAAAGGTGAAACACAAGTTGCTCATTTAACCTGGGGAGACCAATTACCAGTCTTTAGTTGGCAGTCATTGTCATATCCACCTAAGTGTGGAGGTTCTTGACATCAATTTTTATACCATAATCTTACATTGAAAAAAAGATACTTTAAAAAATTGGCAGCGGGGCAGCTAGGTGGCGCAGTGGTTAGAGCACCAGCCCTGAAGTCAGGAAGACCTGAGTTCAAATCTGGTCTCAGACACTTCCTAGCTGTGTGACCCTGGGCAAGTCACTTAACCCCAATTGCTTAAGCAAAAAGCAAAAAACAAAAACAAAAAAAAATTGGCAGCCATTCTAACCTAATTATGAACTAAGGCAGACTTGTGCATTTCTTATAAACACACCAACAGAACATAATGACCAAACCAGACCCTGAGTTGATTTGAGCTTGATTGAAGGGTTTATCTTTTCTAGTCCTTCCTCTATAAATTCATATGGGATTTAGGCATTGGGATTATTTTTGACAGACCAGCTTTTCTTGCCTTCTCCCCCTATGTCTAATCTCACTTTACATGTTTAAATTTTAAATTGATTTTATTCTATTTTCTTTGGCCAATGACAGCCTCCTGGTTTAAATTTCAGTGGAACGGCTTGGCCTACGGAACGTGGGGGACCTCTCCAGATTATGTAATGTGTAAATTTGGTGACTAGGTCAGAAGTAATTATCCTTATTCTTTGGACTGGGGGTTATATTTTGACCTCAAGCATATTCTGTCCTTGAAAGAAAGAGTTTTTCTGTAATCCCAAGGATGACATTAATTTATTTAAATATATTCTCCCTTAATATGACCATAAGCAGGTTTGAGTCACAGTTTGCTGTCTTAATGAATGAAAAAGCATTTGTTAAGTGCTTACAATAAATCGGACATTGTGCCAATGAAGTGTAACATGTCTTTGGGGATATAGCTACATAATTCTATTCTAAAGGAGAAGAACTGTGGTGAGTTAAGGCAACTAGATTTTACAATCCCAGTTTAGGGTAGTAGTGCTAGTAGCAAAAATAAACTTGGATTTGCAGAAAGGCAGACTTAGGTTCCAATTCAAGCTCTGGCATTAAATGTATTAGAAGTGGGGCAGATAAAATCACTATTGATCAAAGAAATGCAAATTAAGACAACTCTGAGGTACCACTACACACCTGTCAGATTGGCTAAAATGACAGGAAAAGTTAATGATGAATGTTGGAGTGGATGTGGGAAAACAGGGACACTGATGCATTGTTGGTGGAACTGTGAATGGATCCAACCATTCTGGAGAGCAATTTGGAGCTATGCTCAAAAAGTTATCAAACTGTGCATACCCTTTGACCCAGCAGCATTTCTATTGGGCTTATATCCCAAAGAGATCATAAAGGAAGGAAAGGGCCCCACATGTGCAAGAATGTTTGTGGCAGCCCTTTTTGTAGTGGCTAGAAACTGGAAACTGAAGGGATGCCCATCAATTGGAGAGTGGCTGAATAAATTATGGTATATGAATGTTATGGAATATTATTGTTCTGTAAGAAACGACCAGCAGGATGATTTCAAAGAGGCATGGAGAGACTTGCATGAACTGATGCTGAGTGAAATGAGCAGAACCAGGAGATCATTATATACAGCAACAACAATACTATGACGATCAATTCTGAAGGACATGGCTCTCTTCAACAATAAAATGTTTCAAACAACTTCTAATTGTTCCCTGAAGAAAGCCATATACACCCAGAGAGAGAGAGGTGAAATGTGGACCACAACATAACAGTTTCATACTCTCGATTGATGTTTGCTTACATTGTGTTTCCTTTATCTGATATGTCTTTCTAGTAGATACGATTTTTCTTGCACAACAATGATAAATGTGGAAATATGTATACATATATTCGATTTGTCAAGTATTTTAACATAATTAACATGTAGTGGATATCCTGCCATTTAGGGGAGGGGTGGGGAGTAGGAGGGAAAAACTTGTAACAGAAAGCTTTGTAAGGGTTAATGTTGAAGAATTACCCACACATATGTTTTGCAAATAAAATAAAAATAAAAAAATTAAAATTAAAATTAAAAAAAAAGAAGTGGGGCAGATAGGTGGTATAGTGGATAGAATGCTAGATCTGGAGACAGAAGGATCTGAATTCAAATCTGCCTTTAGACATGTAACTGTGTGACCCTGGGCAAGTCATTTAACTTCTGTTCACCTTAGTTTCCTCACCTGTAAAACAGGATAATAATAGCATCTAATTCTCAGGAATATTGTGAGAATCAAATGAAATGATAACTGCAAAATACTTAGCATAGTGCCTGACACATAACAAGCACTATGGTAGTATTTGAATCTAAGTCTCCCCTTGCTACAACACATTGCCCCAGATTTGAGTCCAATATAGTTATCATCTATTTCCATATATCCTTCAAATAGGTATTTGTTATCTTGTTGCATTTGAATTCAAATCATATAGGAAAATGGTGATTCTTATATTGTATGAGAAATTTCAAGAAAGCAATTTTTCTGAAGTTTGTGTAACTGCATTATAATGATTATTATGAAGAAAGGCTTAATGGTTAAACAAGTTATGGTATATAATTGTGATGGAATACTACTGAGAAATGATTACCTAATCTGTATATGTGTAAAATTAATTTATACATACTTCTGGTTATCAGTTCTTTCTCTGGTTACAGAAAGCATCTTTACATATTCTTTATAGTTAATTTGGATATTTAAAATAATCAAAATGACATTCACTAAAAGTTATTCTTAAAACAATATTGCTTTTACTATAAACAATGTTTTCTTGATTCTGCTCATTTCACTCTTCATTTCTTTCAAGTCTTTCCATATTTTAGTCTTTTACCTTTACTCTGTGTCTCTCTGTGTTATGTGTTTCTTGTAAACATGTAGGATTTTGTTTTTTAATTCACTCTTCTATTTGCTTCCATTTTTATGGGAGAGTTCATCCCATTCACATTAACAGCTATGATTATCGTCCTATTTTCTTCCCTTTATCTTTGCCTGCCCCAGTGTTTGCAAGAGTTACAGATATTTTCCCATCTAGGTATGCAAACAGTTTAACCTTTAAAAATATAATTTTTTTCCTGTTTATTTTTCTATAGTTCTCTTGTGTCCTGTGTTTATAGGTTAAATTTCCTGTTTAGTTCTTGTTTTTCCAATAGAAATGATTGAAAGTTTCTTTCTTCATTGGAGATCCATTTTTTCCCCTGAAAGATGATACTGAGTTCCTCACTGAGTAGTTAATTCTTGTTTATAACCCCCGGGCCTTTGCCTTCTGGAATATGATATTTCAGGTCCTCCAATCCTTTATTATAGAAGCTGCCAGTTCCTGGGTAATCCTGACTGTTGCTCCTTGATATTTGAATTATTTTTGTCTGGCAGCTTGCAGTATTTTTTCTTTGAGATTATAGTTTTGGAGTTTTGCAATAATGGTCCTTGGGGTTTTCCTTGTAGGTTCTCTTTGCAGAGGTGATTGATGAATTCTTTTAATGAGTATTTCCCCCTCTGTTTCTAGAATATAGGAGAAATTTTCCTAAATGAATTCTTGTAGAAAGCTTTTCAGGCTCTTTTTTTTGGTCATGGCCTTCAGGTAGGCCAATAATGTTTAAATTGTCTCTACTAGATCTATTTTCCAGGTTAGCTGTTTTTTCCAATGAGATATTTCACATTTTCTCCATTTTTTCATTCTTTTTAGTTTGATTGATTCTTGATGTCTCACAAAATCATTAGTTTTCATTTGCCCTTTTCTAGTTTTTATATGTGATTTTCTTCAGTTATTGTTTGTATCTCTTTTTCCATTTGGTTTATTCTACTTTTTAAGGAGTTGTTTTCTTCAGACAATTTTTTTCCTTCCTTTCCCTAACTGTTGATTTTCTCATGCATATCTCTCATTTCTTTTCTCAAATTTTCTTCTACCTCTCTTATTTGCCTTTTGAAGTCTTTTATGAGCTTTTCCAAGAATTCCCTTTGGGCTTGAGACTAATTTATTTCACTCTCTGAGATTTCTTCTTTGGACATTTTGTCCTATTCTGAGTTTGTGTTTTAGTCTGCCCTGTCATCAGAGTAGCTTTCTAGAGTCAAGGTTCTTTTTTGGTTCTTGCTCACTTTCTTTCATTTTCTTTTGATATTTTCTCTTTTTCACTTTTAAGGTGGAATTCTCCTCCTAGTGCAAAGGTGGCATTGTCCCAAGCTTCCCCTGCAGCTCAGAGCCTTGGTTTTGAGCATAGGTCCTCCTTGTGTTTGGAGGGGGTAGCTTTGTCTGGTCTTTTCAGAAAACATCCTGGATTCCCAGAGTTTGTCTTCTAAGCTGGGACTGGAAGCTGTACTGCTGATTTACTCCAATACTGAGGCAGGACTGAGGGTCTTTTTTGCTGATTTGCTGTGGTTAAGATCCTCTCACAGACTTTACCAAAGTCTATTTGAGTTGGCCTGAACATCCTTTTTGCTCCAGTGAGACTGACCTTTCTTGAAGTTTTTTCAGTCTAACTTGAGCTGTAGAGTGGTTTCATTTCATCAGACTCTGCTCAGAGGCTTGGTTTTATGTGGTTTTCAAGGGAAACTGGGGGAACTCAAGCAGCTTCCTGACTTTACTCTGCCATCTTGGTTCTACCCTGGGAAATCCTGGGTTCATCTTCCTTGATGAAGTTGGAGGAATCCAAGAAGTTTATAATTGTAGAAAATTCCTCCTTTTGGCAGCCAATTCTAACTAAGGAATACACCTGCCCTTTTTAGACATAGAGAAGAACATGGTACATGCTCTTTAGCAAGAGGCCCAGATTCCTATCCCATTGCTCACAAGCCCAAGGTACATGATTTAGTGGAAATACCTTTAGTCCATGAGTTTAAGAATATGTTATTTCTTTTATGAATGAATATAAATATAATCAAAGTTTGTAATTCAAAGACTTCATGAAGGAGCTGAATATGGTAATCTGAGACTGAAGGAATTGATGCCAGAGGAAAAAAGATAATCCCAGGAGGGGAATAGAACAGTGTAAGCAAGTATTTCTGATATTGGGAGGGTGCATGTTTAATTTTTTCCTCTCCTATCTCTTCTAATGATAATATTAGTTCACATTTGCATAATAATAGCAGTTAACATTTATATTGTGCTTACTATGTGCCAGATACTGTGCTCAGCTCTTTACAAATATTATTTCATTTGTTCCTAACAACAAATCTGGGAGGTAGATGCTATTATTATCTCCATTTTACAGATAAGGATATTGGGACAGATAGTGTTTCAGTAATTTACCCAGGTTTACACTGGTAAGTATTTGAGACAAGATTTAAATCCAGGTTCAGTGCTCTATTTATTGCACCTCCTGTCCGCCATAGTACTTAGTACAGCAGCATATACTTTGAGGTTTGTAAAGTACTTACATGTCTGTGTAACAGGATTATGGACTAATGTGATCCTCAATATAAAAGAAGCTGAGAAGTCTATTATGGGAAAGGTATGATGACATGTAGTGCAGGTGCCCTGTATTCTGATTTGGACCATGTACCGACATTTTGTAACTGGTCTCAGTCTTCTAACTACTTGATGAAAAGATAAATCATTGATTGGTTATGTGGTTGAAAGTAGAGTATATTCAAAAAGTTCTAATTAACCACCATGAATCTCTTGGCTAAGGCTCTTTCCAGACCAAAATCCACTGGATATTATTCTAGATTTTATCCTTTGAGTAAGGAAGAAGAACTTGCTGAGGGTCTCCTTACTGCTGGGAAGAGGGGTAGGACTTCTGACCTGTTTCACCAAGGGCCAGCATGAAACCAAGATCAAATGGTTTTGCTGTCACTTCTCTTTTTGTTTCTCCTTTCCTGCTTTTAGATGAAAGAGATGGAAATGGTTATGACTGTGATTTTTGAAAATCCAAGCAAGTGAGCACCAGAAGTTCAGGAGTTGGAATCTATGACAGAGCTTGATAAAATCTAGAGAATGTGTCAGAAGTTCTGAGGTACCTGTCTGGTCCAGTCCATCAGACTCATCAATCTATCTAGCATGCTGCATTTTGAAGTGAATTTGATGAAGGATTAACCTTATGCAAAAATTATTAAGGCTATTCCCAATCTACCTAAGGATTGAGTTTGTTTAAGAGGGAGTGCCTTCAATTATTTGGAAAAATATTTGTACTTCTGTTTTTGCTTTATCTTTGTTGTAAATATTCCTCTAAAAAGGCTAATTAATATTAATTGATTAAATAGGATGGGGATATTAATGAGTAAAAGTTAATAATAGATGTTTGTAGGAGGGAAATAACAATGGAATAGTGGCATAAACCAATAAAATTAGAGAAAGGCAGCCCCAACTCCTCAGGAGTACCCCATAGAACCTTGGGGTAGGGTGATTGAACATAGCTGGCCTTATTCTAGGAGAGTTAGTCAAGAGTATTTATCTAATTTGATCCTCAAAACAATGCTACAAGTTATATACTATATCCTATTCTGTGGATTACAGAGTTGAGTCTTCAAAGGAGTTTAAATGGCTTGTATGTGGTAGTATAGTTGGATCAATTTAAACTCTACCAAAATGTATTAGTGGAGTTTTCCCATATCTCTCCAACATTTATCATCTTTTCTTGTTATCTTAGTCAATATGAGAGGTATGTAGTGGTGCCTCAGAGTTGTCTTAATTTGCATTTCTCTAATTAATAGTGATTTAGGGCATTTTTTTACATGACTAGAAAATTAATTTCTTCATTTGAAAATTGTTCATATCCTTTGACCATTTATTAATTGGAGAATGGCTTGTATTCTTACAAATTTGATTCAATTCTCTATATATTTTAGAAATAAAGCCTTGAACACAGATACCTTAAAACTGTATAAATGATGAATTATTATTAGAAAAAAATGAAAAAGGATAACAACTCAATGCCTACATGGGATTTCATTATAAGAATGAAGATTATAAAGTCATGAGGAGGATTTTAAGGAGCATATTTGTAGACATTCTTTGTTGGGGATGAAAGAATATGATGTAAGCCTCAGGAGAAGTGGAGTAATGTAACATATAATGACTTTGGAAGAAATAGCTGAAAGCAAAAATGAGGATTTGGGGATTGATTTTCCAGTAATAGTTAGGGCAGGCCAAGATAAAAATTGTACTCTGAACTGAAATGTTTGATAAGGAAGACAAAATTATATGACCATGGAAACATTGCAATGTTTTCAGTTAACAATAAGATACTTATAATGCCAATAATTAAAAGAACTCATAGGGTATTTTATTGTTCACAAAATACTTTTGTTTTAGAACCTCTTTTAGGAGATCAAGGTAAGCCATTTTCATTACCATTTTTGAGTCAAAACACAGATTATGATTCTAGTAACAGATAATATCATACTCACTCTTCATCAGAAGATTGGCCCCTTGATAATGAATTCTTTAGCTATGGAAATTTATGAAAAAGAAAAAAAATTATGCCCCTAAGTTCTACATGTCATTTCTTCTGAAGTAATGATGTCAGAGAGCCAGTAATGGAGTTGGTGATGTAGATTGCAATTGCACAGTTTTTAGGCCTATAAATTTTTATTTAATGGTAAGTGCTTTAATTGTAAGGTCCTTATTCAGTGCTTAAAGGATACACTGCTGGAGGAAACAAATAACATTCATCTTGACATTTTTGCCATAAAATGAATCAGAAGGCAAAACGAACTTGTAGTTAAATGGAAGTATGACTCACTGATCTCCCTTGAAGAAACAAATGAAAGAGTTGGCAGAGTTGATTTTATTATATATCCAAAGGCAAAAAGAAATATAATTTAATGGGGCATGGGACACCATCATCTCATTTTTCAATACTCATGAGAAGCACTTGAAAAGATGCTTTTTTACTGAAATGAAGATAATTATAGCTTATGAAACAACAGAGATAACTTTGTTTGAATACCATCTGACTGAATGATGTGTATGACTGAAACTGTGTATAGGGAATTCATACTAAGGAACTTCTTCTATTGATGTAGGTCACTACCTTTTCTTTTATTCATAATATTAAAGAGTTGCCTAAGATCATAAGAGATTAAGTGACTTACTCAGGATCTCAAAACATGCGCCCCCCCATATGTCAGAAACAGAACTCTAGCTTTCCTAGTTCAGAGTACAGCTCTCTATCCACTCTTCAGTACTTCTCAATTAAGATGAAGGGAGGCATAAATCTTGGGGGGCTGGTATTCACCAGAGATGATTATCACTGTCATGAAGGATGTGCATCACTGAGTTCAAATTGAAGGGAAATTCCTTATAGACAGGGAAGACCTTTCAGCTCCTTCAGTTTTTCAGTAATATGCTACTTTCATCAAATCTATTATATAATAAGAGATACATAATCTCTCAGAATAATTTGGCCTATCTATCCACACTGGAAAAGCTACCATGAAGAATACTTATTATATGAACAATCCATGCATCTCAAAGGAATATACTATGGATGAATAATTAGCATGGAATTGAGTAAGAATAGAAGAGGCTGGATTGCCTTTGAGAAATTGCATAGTACTTTCAGTGATCTTTGATTCTTTTCTAAAACAAAGGTCCATTTACTTAACATCTATATGCTTTTGATGATGTCATATGGCTCTAAATGTTTAATCAGTCAACCACTGACCATGCTATATACTACAAGTTTTAACTACCATGGTATGTGAAGAATTAATATTGCTAGTTACTTAAAATGCATTAAAAGGCATATGTTGCTCATGAAAAGAATGTAGCATAATACAAAGGAATTGCCAGTTTCATAGGGTAAATGGTATAAAAGATGACATCAAAAGGATTATTCAAAAAAATGGAGATGGGCCAGTCATGTAGCAAGAGCAGGATAATTGAAGTACTGCCCATGTCAATGACAAACAGTCCAAAGAAGATCCCCCATGTCAAGTAGAAAACCTGGGGGTGTTCATGGAAAGACAGAAACAAAAGTTTTCTAGAGAAAATTGTGGATGATTACAGTGTGTTTCAAAGGAGGGAGTACCCAAACTGATTATATCACAAAACCAATATAGATTCAAAGTTTCTTTATTCTATATTTCAAACCCCCTTGACAAATTTTTCCAGTTTCTATTCCTTTACTCCTGTCTCTGATGAAAAGATGGTCCATTTCTTCACAAAGACCAATCTCTCTACATGAATCCTAAATCTCATTTCTTTCTGTCTCCTCTGGCAGCTTTTCTTTCTAATTTTCAATCATTCTTCCTGTACTTTCTCCTCTCCTACTCCTTACAAATATGCCATTTCATTCTTAAGAAGCTTTTATTTGATTCTTTGATTTTCTTAAGTTAGCATCTTGTATATTCTCTCTCTTTCACAACTAAACTCCTATTAAAAAGCTGTCTAACCTCTCAGATTGGATAAAATGACAGGAAAAGATAATGATAATAAATGTTGCAGTGGATGTGGGAAACTGAACATTAGCATTATTGGGGGAGCTGTGAAATGATCCAGCCATTCTGGAGAACAATGAGCCATTCCCAAAGAGCTGTAAAATGCTACATATCCTTTGATTCAGGAGTGTCTCTACTGCGTCTGTATCCTGAAGAAATCACAAAAGAGAGAAAAGGACCCACATGTGCAAAAATGTTTGTATTAAGCCTTTTTGTAATGTCAAGGAATTAGAAATTGAGTGGATGCCCCTCAGTTGAGAAATGGCTGAATAATTGTGGTATATGAATGGACTTAGCTCTTTTCAACAGTGTGGTAAAAGGAGTTTCAATAGACTTGTGATGGAAAATGCCATCCACATCCAGAGAGAGAACTATGAAGACTGAATGTGGATCAAAGCATAGAACTTTCACTTTTTGTTGTTGTGGTGGTGGTTGTTATTTGCTTGTTTTTGTTTTTTTTTCTCAAATTTTTCCTTTCACCTTTTGATCATGATTCTGTTTCATTATCAATGCACACATGGTCACTATCCTAGTTTAAAGTTTCATCATTTTCATTTAGTTATTGTAATACCATTCTAATTGGTCTTCCTGTTTTTGATATCTCCTCTTCCAATTCATCAGTCACAAAGCTGCCAAGTTGATATTTCTAAAACACAGTTCTGATCATGTCATTTCCCTGCCAAGAAATCTTGGAATTTCAAAGTTTCCTCTAGGATAAAATATAAACTTCTCATTTTGTCATTTAAAGCTCTTTATAAACTGATTCTAAGCTACTTTTCCAGGATTAATGTATTGCACTTTCCTTCCTTCATTCTAAAATCCAGGTAAAATGATTTAGTTGTATAAAACCACATCTGAAATTCCATCTCAAATGAGAAAACTCTACAAGAAGGTTTCTACTATGTTGGATGAACTTTATGTGGAAGATTCATGGAAACACATGAACAATAATCACATAGGATGAAAAATCTTGAATGATTATGAATTGTATCATGGGAGAAAGGAATCATCAAGGAGATTAAATATCTATGGAAATATTGAAAGGAGATTCCATTTTTTATTTGCTTATTATACCATACCACTGACTCATATTGAGCTTGTAGTAAATTTAAAGACTTGTACCTTTTCACACTTGTGAAAAGGTATAGCTTCTTTACCCTATGCTTCAACCCATAGTTGAAATTATGAATCCTTGTACAGGACTTTGAATCTATCCCTGTTACATTTGATTTAACTTTGTCCAATTTTTCCATCTGGTTCAGATCTTCCTGATAACCAATTATATCATTCAATATATTAGTTATTCTTCTTGGTTCTGTATCTTTTAATTTTAAAAAATAACATCTTCATTCAAATCATTAATAAAAATATTGAACAGAATAAGAACCAAGGATAGAACCCATAAACACTCCACTAGAAACTTCTATCCACAATGACATTGAAGTGAGGAGGAGAAAAGAAGGGAATAACTTTTTATTAAGTGCCTATTATGTGCCAGAAATTATGTTAAGGGATTTATAATTATTATCCCATCTGATCTTCACAATAATCTTGTGAGGTAGGTGCTATGATTGTGCTCATTTTACATTTTACTGAGGAAGTGGTCATTGATTCATTAATCAGTATGCGATGATTATATTAATCAACTAGTTCAAACCAAGTCTTTCATTTTTTTTCTCATGGGTATCATGAAAGACTTTGTCATACATCTTGCTGGAATACAAATATACTAAGTTTACAGTCTAGTAACATTATTGGCAAAGGAAATTAGGTTAGTATGGTCTGAGTTTTTCTTGTTCAACAAGTTCAATGGCCCCATTGTTAGAAGTCTGCTTACTTAGCTATCTTTGGTGATATTCCAATTATTCATTAAGACCTAGTTATCTTCTAGCTAGCTAATTAGCTAGCTAGCTAGTGTGTGTGTGTGTGTGTGTGTGTGTGTGTGTGTGTGAGAGAGAGAGAGACAGAGACAGAGACAGAGACACACACAGAGACAGAGACACAGAGAGAGACAGAAAGAGAGAGACAGAGACAGAGAGAGAGAATACCCCACATTCAAAACTGAACCAACTTTATGTTTCAAAACTGAACTGCTCTCTAAAAACTGTCAGTGAGGTGCTTCAGTGATCTGGTATTCAATTTAGAATTGGAAAAGGTGAAATTTTGTTTCCTAATCTTTAAAAAAAAAACCAAAACCTGAGGAGACTCTAAGAAGAGGGAACTAAACTCGATATAGTGAGAAATACATAGGAAAAGATGTAGGACTTTCTTCCCTTTTTTCTCTTTAAGGAGAAAGAGTAAGCTACAGTGTTCCTCTTCCTCTTTCACCATCTCTTTCCTCCCTTGATCTCTGGTTCTCTTTCGGGTTGGAGGATGTAGGTCTCTTTGTGGGAGTGTTCTTATTTAGAGGTTCCCCCCCCCAAACAGGCAGAGCTGAAGCTTGAAACAATACTCTCCCTCTCTTTTTTTCCCTTCCTCTCTACCACCCCTCCCCTTTATTCTTCTCCATTTGGTTAGGAGTTAGATGAATACATAGCATCAGGACAAAGTATGCTTAATGGAAACTAAGACAGGTATTGATTTGTAATATGATCCCATCCTATTTGGAAGAACGCTTGTGTGTCTGTGATTTTAGTTATTAAAAAACAATACCCTTGCTTTATAGGCATAATTTTTGATGTAGATACAGGTAACCACTTTGTTTGAATTTTCCCTGAAATGCCAAGCACTTGCAAATTTTATTAAATAGTTCTGCCTCACTCTCTGAAGCAAAATTGTTTACTTCCTGAGTGGAATTTAGCCAGTCTAGAATGCTATTGGCTACTCTGATAAAAGACCCCCAGGCTTCCTGGCTGTGAAAGGGCATTCATTGTACCCCCAAGTTCCTTCTCAGAGCAGTATTCACAATATGTCACTAAAGAATGGGGTTGTAAAACTTCAAAAGATAATACTATTTTCAAGACCATGCTGGCTCCTAGTACAAACTTCGTCTCTTTCAAAGTACTTGCAAATCATCTATATATAAATTTTAGCAAGAATTGAATTGTAACTCCTTGATCTTTAGTTTGAAGAATATACTTTCTTTCCCCTTTCTCCTCTTTTGGAGACATTTGCCCATTTACAGTCCCAGGCACCCATTTCATTTTCCATATTTCCTGGAAGGTTTCTGAGTGTAGTTCAGCAGTTATTTCCAGAAGTTTCTTTTTCTTTTTAAGTGCAACATGATAGAGTTGAAGGGGACATATTGACTTGAAATTATTGAGAAAAGAAAACTAAACTGCTTTGTTCCTTACTTGTATTCTATTATCTGTCTTACTCCTAATCTCTGTCTAATAGAGGATTTTCTTTTTTTTTTTTATTAAAGCTTTGTATTTGCAAAATATATGCATGGGTAATTTTTCAACTTTGACCCTTGCAAAGTTTTCTGTTACAAATTTTTCTCTCCTTCCGCCCACCCCCTCCCCTAGATGGCAGGTAGTCTAATACATGTTAATTATGCTAAAATATATGACAAATTGAAGATCTGTATACACATTTATACAATTATCTTGTTGTATAAGAAAAATCAGATCTACAAGAAAAAATAAAACCAAACCTGAGAAGGAAAACATAATGCAAGCAAATATCAACAGAGAACGTGAAAATGCTATATTGTGGTCCACACTCAGATCCCACAGGCCTCTCTCTGGGTGTATATGACTTTCTTCATCACTGAACAATTGGAACTGGTTTGAAACATCTCATTGTTGAAGAGAGCCACTTCCGTCAGAGGTGATCATTGTATAGTATTGTTGTTGCCAGGTACAATGATCTCCTGGTTCTGCTCATTTTAGCATCAGTTCATGCAAGTCTCTCCAGGCCTCTCTGAAATCATCCTGCTGGTCGTTTCTTACAGAACAATAATATTCCATGACATTTATATACCATAATTTATTCATTCTCCAATTGATGGGCATCCATTCAGTTTCCAGTTTCTAGCCCTACAAAAAGGGCTACATTGAGCATATGTGGGATCCTTTCCCTCCTTTAAGATCTCTTTGGGATATAAGCCCAGTAGAACTGCTGGGTCAAAAGGTATGCACAGTTTGATAACTTTTTGAGCACCGTTCCAAATTGCTCTCCAGAATGGTTGGATCTGTTCACAGTTCCACCAACAATGTATCAGTGTCCCAGTTTTCCCACAACCCCTCCAACATTCATCATTAGCCAATCTGACAGGTGTGTAGTGGTATCTCAGAGTTGTCTTAATTTGCATTTCTCTGATCAACAATGATTTGGAGCACCTTTTCATATGACTAGAAATAGTTTTAATTTCATCATCTGAAAATTGTGCATATCCTTTGACTACTTATCGATTGGAGAGTGCCTTGAATTTTTATAAATATGAGTCAATTCTCTATATATTTTAGAAATGAAGCCTTTATCAGAACCCTTAAATGTAAAGATGATTTCCCAATTTATTGCTTCCCTCCTAATTTTGTCTGCATTAGTTTTGTTTGTACAAAAACTTTTTAATATAATCAAAATTATCTATCTGGTGTTCACTTAAGATTTCCATTTCTTCTTTGGACACAAATTCCTTCCTTCTCCATAGATCTGAGAGGTAAACTATCCTATATTCCTCTAATTTGCTTATAATATCACTCTTTAGGTCCAAATCATGAACCCATTTAGATCTTATCTTGATGTGTGGTAATAGGTGTGGGTCAAGCCCTAATTTCTTCCACACTAGTTTCCAATTTTCCCAGCAGTTTTTGTGAAACAGTGAATTCTTATCCCAAAAGCTGGGATCTTTGCATTTGTCAAACACTAGATTGCTATAGTTATTGCCTATTTTGTCCTGTGATCCTATGCTATTCCACTGATCAACTACTCTATTTCTTATCCAGTACCAAATGGTTTTGATGACAGCTGCTTTGTAATATAGTTTTAGATCTGGCACAGCTAGGCCACCTTCATCAGCATTTTTTTCATTAATTCCTTTGAAATTCTTGACAGTTTGTTCTTCCAGATGAACTTTGCTACTATTTTTCTAGATCTGTAGAATAATTTCTTGGGAGTTTGATTGGTATGGCACTAAATAAGTAAATTAGTTTGGGTAGTACTGTCATTTTTTATTATATTTGCTCAGCCTACCCATGAGCACTTGATATTTTTCCAGTTGATTAGGTTTGACTTTATTTTGTGCAAAGTGTTTTGTACTTTTGTTCGTATAGTTCCTGACTTTCCCTTGGCAGACAGATTCTGAGATATTTTATACTATTGACAGTTATTTTGAATGGCATTTCTTTTTGTATCTCTTGCTGCTGAACTTTGTTGGTAATATATAAAAATGCTGATGTGGATTTATTTTGTATTCTGCAAATTTGCTAAAGTTGTGAATTGTTTCTAGTAGTTTTTTAGTTGAGTCTCTAGGGTTTTCTAAGTATACCATCATGTCATCTGCAAAGAGTGATAGTTTGGTTTCCTCATTACCTACTCTTTTCTCTCTCAATCTCTCTCTCTCTCTCTCTCTCTCTCTCTCTCTCTCTCTCTCTCTCTCTCTCTCTCTCTCTTTTTGCTTAGGCAATTGAGGTTAAGTGACTTGCCCAGGGTCACACAGCTAGGGAATGTTAAGTGTCTGAGATCAGATTTGAACTCAGGTAGGTCTTCTTCACTTCAGGGCTGGTGCTCTATCCACTGGGCCACCTAGCTGCCCCTCATTATCTACTCTTAATTCTTTTAATCTCTTTTTCTTCTCTTACTGCCAAAACTAATGAAATGTTAGCTAATACAATATTGAGTAATAATGGTGACAGTGGGAAGCCTTGTTTCACTCCTGATCTTATTGGGAATGGGTCTAGTTTGTCCCCATTACATATGATGCTTGCTGATGGTTTTAAATAGATGCTACTGATCATTTTAAGGAAAAATCCATTTATTCCTATACTCTCTAGTGTTTTTAATAGTAATGGATTTTATGAAATGCTTTTTCTGCATCTATTGAGATAATCATATGATTTTTGTTAGTTTGGTTATTAATATAGTTGATTATGATGATAGTTTTCCTAATTTTGAACTAGCCCTGCATTCCTGGTATAAATCCCCCTTGGTCATAGTGTATAATTCTGGGGATGACTTTCTGTAATCTCATTGATAATATTTTATTTTAGATTTTTGCATCAAAATTCATTAGGGAAATTGGTCTATAATTTTCTTTCTCTGTTTTCACCCTACCTGGTTTAACTATCAGCACTATACCTGTATCATAAAAATAATTTGGTACAACACCTTCTTTCCCTATTGTTTCAAATAGTTTATATAATATTGGAATTAATTGTTCTTTGAATGTAAATCCACATGTAAATCCATCTGGCTCTGGAGATTTTTTCTTAGGAAGTTGATTAATAGCTTATTTTACTTCTTTTTCTAAAATGGGACTATTTAAATAATTTATTTCCTTTTCTGTTAACCTAAGCAATCTGTATTTTTGTACATTTTCCTCCATTTCATTTACATTATCAAATTTATTGGCATAAAGTTGGGAAAAATAACTCCTAATTATTATTCCAATTTCCTCTTCATTGGTGGAAAGTTCTCCCTTTTCATTTTTGAGACTAACAATTCGATTTTTTCTTTTCTTTTCCTAATTGAATTAGCTAAAGGCTTATCTATTTTGTTGGTTTTTTCATAAAACCAACTCTTAGTTTTATTTATTAATTCAATAGTTTTCTTATTTTCAATTTCATTAATCTCCCCTTTTATTTTCAGAATTTCTAATTTGGTATTTAATTGAGGGTTTTTAATTTGTTTTTAGGGTTTTTTTTAATAGTAAGCCAAATTCATCGATCTTCTCTTTTTCTATTTTATGCAAATAAGCATCTAGAGATATAAAATTTCCTCTTATAACCGCTTTGGCTGTATCCTACATATTTTAGTATGCTGTCTCATTATTGTCATGCTCTTGGATGAAATTATTGATTGTGTCTATGATTTGCTTTTTCACCCATTCATTCTTTAGGATTAAATTATTTAATTTCCAATTAACTTTTGGTCTATTTTCTCCTGGCCTTATATTGCATGTGATTTTTATTTCATTAGGATCTGAGAAAAATGCATGTATTATTTCTGCCTTTCTGCATTTGATTTTGAGGTTTTTACGTACTAAAATATGGTCAATTTTTGTATAAGTTCCATGAACCACTGAGAAAAAAGTAAAGTCCTGTCTTCATTCAATTTTCTCTAAATATCTATCATAATTAACTTTTCTAACATTTTGTTTACTTCCTTAACTTCTTTCTTATTTATTTTGTGTTTTGATTTATCTAGTTCTGAGACAGCAAAGTTGAGATCCCCCACTATTATAGTTTTGCTGTCTATTTCTTCTTGCATCTCTCTTTACTTCTCCTCTAGGAATTTGGTTGCTATACCACTTGGTGCATATATGTTTAGTATTGACACTGCTTCATTATCTATGGTACCCTTTAGTAAAATATAGTTTCCTTCCTTATCTCTTTTAATTAGATCTATTTTTTTTTTTGCTTTTACTTGGTCTGAGATAAGGATTGCTACCCCGGCTATTTTTTTTTTTTTTGTTCATCTGAAGCATAATAGATTCTGCTCCAGCCCTTTACCTTCACTCTGTATGTGTCTCTATGTTTTAGATGTCTTGTAAACTACATATTGTAGGATTCTGGCTTTTAATCCAGTCTGCTATCTGCTTCCATTTTATGGGAGAGTTCATCTCATTCACTTTCACAGTTAAAATAACTAATTCTGTATTTCCTGACATCTTATTTACCTAAAGTTATGTTTTTCTCTTTCCTTTCCCCTTTCTCCCTCTCCCCCAGTATTTTACTTTTGTTGACCACCTCTCTCAAACAGTCCTCTCTCCTTTAGAGCTCCTCCCCCTTTTTTACACCTTTCCCTTAATTCTTCTATTTTCACTTTTATTAGTCTTTCCCTTTCTTTTCCTCCTTTCCCTCCCATTTCCGTTTAAAGTGGGACAAGTTTCTCTGTGAAACCAAATATGTCTGATATTCTCTCTTAGAGCCCAATCTGATGAGAGTAAGATTCACACATTCCACTCTTTTCTTTCCCTCAATTATATTAGGTTTTCTTTGCCACTTATTTTTAATCTCCTTTTTCTTCTTTTTTCCAGTATGATCCCCTTTCCACCTCTAGTTTCTTTTTCATAATATTAAAGTAAAATCAGATTATACCCACATTCTCTAAGTATACCCATAATAGAAATGTAGTTCTTGAGAGTTCTTTCCTTTTTACCTTTTTGTACTTCTCTTATTTTCCTGATAAGTTTGTTCTCTCCCATTCTGTTGATGGCATCACTGTCCTTCTACTCATTTGGACTCCAAAACTCCTAGTTTAATTTTGCTTTTTCTTCACATATAGACCCTGATCCTAGTCAATTCTATTTTTGGCAACATCTCTGATACTTAATTTCTTTGACCTACCCTGCCACTAACCCAATTTTTTGATCTTTTTGAAAAAATTCTTTTTGGAAAGAATTAAAAGCAGTCATCCAAAAATGGAATAGAACACCCCCAAATATTATGAATTTTGATTTCCAGGAAGACTTCAAACAGAAACTAGAAAATCATTTTTTAAGGATTTTATATATGGGATTTATGATGTTGGCAAATTTTAGGTGGATGGTCTCCCTTCCAATTTTACAATTCTATGATTGAACATGTAATTTTGAAAGGATTTTCTGCATTTAGTGATGTATTAACTCCATTTTTTAGTTGAGAATATTTCTCATTGATTGCAATGAAATTTATGGAAGAAAAATGATCTATTGAAAAAAGTATCCAGTTCTCTTTTCAGGAATGCCTTTAGTGAGTAATATCCTCATACTATAGATCAACTGAAAAGGAAAGAATGACAGAAAAGATGGAAGAAAATGATCTGATGGACAGGGGGTAAAAAGTGGCAAAATATGGTCAGAGGTAGGAATGGGAATATGGAAGAAGAAAAGGAAGGAGAGTAGAAAGGGAATTGGAGCAAAGATTTGGGAAACAAGGAAGAATCAGATAATAGCCTGTAGAAAGTAACTATGAAATAGATAGACCTACTTAGTTTTTACATTTGTGTCTGGATGTTTTTAAATGGAAAATATTTGTTCCACACCAGACAATTTATTGTAATAATAAAAAATTATGATTGAGGGCATTCCTCATTCAAAATTTTCAAGTAGTTTTGATGGTTGCCATGACACTCTACCACTCTCCTCTGTAACTCCAATCAATTTTATTTTTGTCAAGAACCAGTGTCATGGCAACCATCAAAACTACTTGAAAATTTTGAATAGAAGCAGATTCAGAAGTCATAGATTAATAGATATATACCTAGAATGGAACTTCAGAAACCAACTGTTTCAATTTCCTCATATGTAAGATGTAGACCCTGAAGCTAAGGGAAGTTATATGATGTGGCCATCAAGTTTGCAGGCATCAGAGGTAGGATCTGAATCTAGACCTTCTATTTGTGTGTTTGCAGCTTAATGCCTCCTCATTAATAACATTTTTATGACACTTTGGAATTCACAAAGTATTCTTCTGTCTCTTTGTCTCTCCCTCTTCCTCTTCTTCTCTCTGTCTCTGTCTCTCTGTGTCTCTTTGCCTTTTATTGTCTCTGTCTCTCTGTTTCTCTCTCTTCTTTTGAGACAATCAGGAATATGTAACTTGCCCAGGATCACATATTAGTAAGTGTCTGAGGTCAAATTTGAAATCAGATTCTCTTGACTCTAGGGCCAGATCCACTGAATCACCTATCTGCCCTAAGTATTGTTCTCTCAGGCAGACTTGTAAAACGGAGAGTTTTTCCAAGTGAGGAGTCAGGCTAAGAAACTTTGAGTGATGGATCACAATTATACAACCAGGAAGCACCAAAATGAGAATTTAAATGCATGTATTTTTTTATTCTCGAGCTATTGTGCTTTCCATTATAGAAAATTACCTCTATTTATTGCCCAGTGACAGAAGAAGAATCTTGCTATGTTTCCTGATTGTATATTCAGGATAATCTGAACTTGGGGAAAATTATTTTAAGTGCTAGAAATTTTAGAGGAACCAGCATTCAAGGTTTGATCCTAAAAAGTAACAAGCATGTTAAGAGAGGAATAAGTTATGAAGTATTTTTGTCCCATCTATCCAAAATTTTATTACAAGATTCTTTTGTGAGCCTCTTATAAAGAATAGATATATTCACAAAGTTGCTTTAATATACAAGTACCACATAATTAAGACTTGAACATTTTACTTCAATTTAATCATTTAGAGAACATATATTATTCATTTCCATACATTTAAATTATTAGGCCAAAATCTTTTAGGCATATTAACTTTGTAGCTCATAGGAAAAAAATATACACAGAAATGGAAAAAATGTGTTTTGTATGAATCTGCCACTGATGGGGTATTCAGTGAAATGGACCATGCAGAAAAGGAAAGATTTGTCACTGGAATGCTGCCAATGATCTCCCTAAACCTGTTTCTAGTCTCATGTGTTACTGATCAAGCAACTTAGAGCTCGAAATAATTTCAAGTCAGTAAGGTCAGAAACAAAACAGACCTCACTTTTTTTTTTGTTAAAAGCTTTTTATTTACAGAACATATGAGTGATTTTTCTACATTGACCTTTGCAAAACTTTTTTTTGTTCCAAGCTTTTCCCCTCCTTCCCCCCACTCCCCACCCCTAGATGACAGGTAATCTAATACATGCTAAATATGTTAAATTATATGACAAATCCAATATATGTATACATATCTATACAGTTATCTTACTGCACAAGAAACATCAGATCTAGAGAGAAAAAAAAAAACAACCTAAGAAGGAAAACAAAATGCAAGGAAATATTCACAGAAAGCGTTAAAATGCTGTCTTGTGGTCTACACTCAGTTCCCACAGGCCTCTCTCTGGATGTATATGACTTTCTTCATTGCTGAACAATAGGAACTGGTTTGAATCACATCACTGTTGAAGAGAACCATGTCCATCAGAATTGATCATCATATAGTCTTGTTGCTGTGTATAATGATCTCCTGGTTCTGCTGATTTCACTCAGCATCAGTTCATGCAAGTCTCTCTGGGCCTCTCTGAAATCATCCTTCTGGTCGTTTCTTACAGAACAATAATATTCCATAACATTCATGTACCATAATTTATTTAGCCATTCTCCAATTGATGGGCATCCTTTCAATTTCCAGTTTCTTCAGACCTCATTTTCAACATTGGGAAAGGGAATTTGGGGGTGGAGATATATTTGATTTGTTGTGAAATATTTTGTTTCAAGTGCTGGGCACCAAATTGGAGCCTATAAGTAGATTACTTCAGAGAATTATTATTACTTGGCCATTTGCTCATACTGAACAGCACAGCTTTATTTTAATTTGATATGGTATAGTATACTCCAGCTAAGAATTTCAGTTCTACTGCCAGTTTTGTTATTATGCGTATGTGCAACTTAAATAAGTCACCCTTTGGATTTCAGTTTCTTTATCTATAAAATGAGAGCTTTGGACTAAGTGATTGTTAAACATTTTTCCAGTTCCAAGAGTATATGTGATTAGTTTGTCATTATAGATGGAAAAATAGATGAATGCATGGATGTCTCCATGGACATATGATGAATATCTTAAATTAGACAAAGGGTAAAATAGATTAGTTGGATAGAAAGCCTGAGATTATAGATAGGTATATTGATTAGATAGATATAGATAGACAAATGACAGATTAAGCATTTATGAAGCTCTTACTGTGTATCAGTATTTTAAACTTAGACAAATGTGGAACAATTTAAAAATAGATGAAGTCCTCAGTTCTATGTCTAAATTCTAATAAATGGAGACATATTACTTATATACTTTAAGAAGGACATTGAACTCAGGGTACCAGTTTTTTAATCTATAAAATAAGGGGGGTGGTCTAGATTGCTATTAAGATTGCTTCCAGATTTCCATTGCCCAGATGGCAAAGAAAAGAACCTTTGGAAAGTCTCTCAAATTCTCCTCCAAATAACTAGAAAACTGAAAGAATTGATGTAGGAGAAGGGAAGTAGTTTACCAACCCTATAGGAAAGATCTGTCTCACAGGTGGGAGAGGAATAAGATCAAAGAGCAGCAGGAGCAGTTAACCTCACAATCCTACACAAGCCAGGGACAAGCCACCAGCAAGGCCCCCAAACTAGCAGCCACTAGGAAAGTGATCAGCCTGTGCAAGGCAGAAAGGTGCCTCCTCTTCTCCTGCCCCCTCCCCCCAGTTACCTCATCTCACCACAAGCCACCAATGAAACTTGACCTCATTGTTGACCATAGTGAAGTCCCTCCCGTGATTAGCCAAGAACAAGGCCCTGTCCTTGGGGATTATCAGAAGAGTGACTATGTTTCCATAGTAACCCAATATCTTGGGTCAAACTTTCAGGCAGAGCAGCAACAAAATTATTCTTCCAGGACCTGCTAACATAGAGATCCTGTTTCGATAACAGCTGAGCAGCAGGGAACCACCTTTGGAGTTGGCCAGCAGCTAAATCCCACACCGAGGGGGAGCCAGCAGGAAAGCCACACCCTTTAGTACAAGCCAGAAGGGAAGACTACCCTTCAGAGAAAGCAAGCCGCTTTCATGGTTTCCTGAAGCTCAGTGAAAGCCAGCAGTAAGATTCAAGAGTTCCAGCACAAAAAGTATGGCACAGTGCAAGATCTGAAACTATCTCTCTCATAAAAATACCAAGTCATCAAAAAAGGCAGAAAAAATAAGCAAAAAACAAAGAGTTTTGACTATAGAAAGTTACTAGGGTAATAAGGAGGATCAAGGCATAAACTTAGAGGAGAACAATAGTGTCAAAATGGCTACCTGTGAAGCCTCAAAGGAAGGAGAAGTACAAGGATACAGAAGGAAGGGTAGACAATGAACATCACTTGAAGCTTACTTTCATCAGTATTGGCTCAAAGAGTGAATAATATGCACAATCAGTTGAATATAGAAATCTTATCTTATTCAACAAGGAAGTAGGAAAGGAAGAGATTAAAGTAAGAGGGAAAGAGACTAATAGAAAGGAAGGCACATAATTAGTGGCAGACAGAAATAAAAAAACTGGTGAAGAGAGAAAGAGTGAAAGGAAAAAGAAGACAAACAGAAAGGAAGAAGAATAGGATAGAGGAAATATGCAGTTACAAACATAACTGAATGTGAATGGGATGAACTCCCCTGTAAAACGGAAGCAGATAACAGACTGGATCAAAAGCCAGAATTCTACAATATTATTTACTTTACTTATTTTTAAAGCTTTTTATTTTCAAAACATATGCATGGATAATTTTTTTCCTTGTAAATATTTTATTAGTTCCTTAACATTGTACTTTTGGAGGGTGATTTTACAGGAATTTATAAAATTTCATTTTCTTTTTCTTATCATAAATTTCTTATTTATTCTTCATTTTCTATTTCCCTGACTATTCTGCTGATTTTCTCTATGTGTGTCCTGTATCTTCTTCTCAGACTCTCTCTCTTTTTAACTCTCATTATCTCTGTGTCTGTCCCTCTCCCCTTGTCTCTCCCTCCCTGCTTCCTTCTCTCTTTCTCTCTTTCCAGTTCAGTCTTGCTTTTCTTCTCTTTGCTTATTCCATCTGTGTATCTTTTCCCTTTTCTTTCACTCCCAACAACAGGGTATACAAACCAGCCTGGATGAATCCACTATGCATTCTGAGTGAAAGACAGATCATCCAGCTTAGATGCTCAAAGCACCACTATAAACTTGGCCAAAATCTCCCCTTAGATCTTGTTCAAGCACCTTGGAATTGGCAGTATCTCTTAGAACACTAGCCCTGCTTCCAGCCTGGACCCACAGTCCTAGTCAAGGAGAGCAATCCTTGTGAAGATCTGACCTGTAAATCTACCCCACTCCCTCCTATATTCCTTTTAAGCTGTCTTTTTAATGCTATCTTTGTCTCTGATGTCTAGGATTAACTTTCTTTCTTTCTTTTTTTTCTTTATTAAAGCTTTTTATTTGCAAAACATATGTATGGGTAATTCTTCAACATTGACTCTTACAAAGCTTTCTGTTACAAATTTTCCCCCTAGTCCCCACCCCTCCCCTAGATGGCAGGAAATCCACTACATGTTAATTATGTTTAAATACTTAACAAATCGAATATATGTATACATATTTCCACATTTATCTTGTTGTGCAAGAAAAATCGTATCTACAAGAAAAAAAATCTGAGAAAGGAAACACAATGCAAGCAAGCCAGGAATAATTTTTTTTATTAAAGCTTTTTATTTGTATAACATATGTATGGGTAGTTCCCCAGCATTGATCTTTACAAGGCTCTCCATTACAACTTTTACTCCCAGTCCCCTCCCCTCCCCTAGACAGCAGGAAGTCCACTATATGTCAATAAAATTGAAATACTTGACAAGTTGTGCAAGAAAAATCCTATCTACAAGAAAAAAAAAGAAAATCAGAGAAAGGCAGCACAATGCAAGCAAACATCAATAGAGATCATGAAAATGTTACGTTGTGGTCCATATTTCATATCCCTCTCTCTGGGTGTATATGGTCTTCTTCAGTGAACAATTGGAACTGGTTTGAGACAATTCTTTGTTGCAGAGAGCTATGTCCATCAGAATTGATCATCATGTAATATTTGTGTTGCTGTCTATAATGATCTCCTGGTTCTGCTCATTTCACTCAGCATCACATCATGTAAGTCTCTCCAGGTCTCTCTGAAATCGTCCTGCTGGTCGTTTCTTACAGAACAATAATATTCCATAACATTCATGTACCATAATTTATTCAGCCACTCTCCAATTGATGGGCATCCATTCATTTTCCAGTTGCTAGCCACTACAAAAAGGGCTGCCACAAACATTTTTGTGCATGTGGGTCCCTTTCCCTCCTTTAAAATCTCTTTGGGATATAGGCCCAATAGAAACACTGCTGGGTCAAAGGGTATGCACAGTTTGATAACTTTTTGAGCATAGCTCCAAATTATTCTCCAGAATGGTTGGATCCATTCACAGTTCCACCAACAATGTATTAGTGTCCCAGTTTTCCCACATCCCCTCCAACATTCATCATTATCTTTTCCTGTCATTTTAGCCAATCTGACAGGTGTGTAGTGGTACCTCAGAGTTGTCTTAATTTGCATTTCTCTGATCAATAGTGATTTGGAGCACCTTTTCATATGACTAGAGATGGTTTTAATTTCATCATCTGAAAATTGTCTGTTCATATCCCTTGACCACTTATCTATTGAAGAATGGCTTGAATTCTTATGTATATGAGATAATTCTCTATATATTTTAAAAATGAGTCCTTTATCAGAACCATCAAATGTAAAAATGATTTCCCAATTTGATGCTTCCCTCCTAATCTTGTCTGCATTAGTTTTATTTGTACAGAAACTTTTTAACTTAATATAATCAAAATTATCCATCTGGTGTTCAATTAGGAGTTCCAGATCTTCTTTGGACATAAATGTATTCCATCTCCACAGGTCTGAGAGGTAAACTATATTACGTTCCTCTAATTTGCTTACAAAATCACTCTTTATATCTAGATATTGAACCCATTTAGATCTTATCTTGGTATGTGGTGCTAGGTATGGGTCAAGCCCTAATTTTTTCCACACTAGTTTCCAATTTTCCCAGCAGTTTTTGCCGAATAGTGAGTACTTATCCCAAAAGCTGGGGTCTTTGGGTTTATCAAACACTAAATTGTTAAGGTTATTGCCTAGATTGTCCTTATAACCTATCCTGTGCCATTGATCGACTGCTCTATTTCTTAGCCAGTACCAAATGGTTTTGATGACCGCTTCTTTATAATATAGTTTTAGATCTGGTACAGCAAGGCCACCTTCATCGGCCTTTTTTTTTTTTCATTAATCTCCTTGAAATCCTTGACCTTTTGTTCTTCCAAATGAACTTTGCTACTATTTTTTCTATATCTGTAAAATATTTTCTTGGGAGTTTCATTGGTATGGCACTAAATAAGTAAATTAGTTTGGGTAGTATTGTCATTTTTATTATATTAGCTAAGGCTACCCATGAGCACTTAATGTTTTTCCAATTGATTAGGTCTGATTTTATTTGTGTGGAAAGTGTTTTGTAGTTTAATTTGTATAGTTTCTGACTTTTCCTTGGCAGATAGATTCCCAAATATTTTATCCTATCATCCATTATTTGTAATGGAATTTCTTTTTGTATCTCTTGCTGCTGAACTTTGTTGGTAATATATAAAAATGCTGATGATTTATGTGGATTAATTTTGAATCCTGCAACTTTGCTAAAGTTGTGAATTGTTTCTAGTAGTTTTTTAGTTGAGTCTCTAGGGTTCTCTAAGTATACCATCATGTCATCTGCAAAGAGTGATAATTTGGTTTCTTCATTACCTACTCTGATTCCTTTTATCTCTTTTTCTTCTCTTATTGCTAAAGCTAACATTTCTAATACAATATTAAATAGTAATGGTGACAATGGGTAGCCTTGTTTCACTCCTGATCTTATTGGGAATGGTTTTAGTTTGTCTCCATTACATATGATGCTTGCTGATGGTTTTAAATAGATGCTACTGATCATTTTGAGGAAAAATCCATTAATTCCTATACTCTTTAGTGTTTTTAATAGGAAAGGGTGTTGTATTTAATCAAATGCTTTTTCTGCATTTATTGAGATAATCATATGGTTTTTGTTAGTTTGTTATTAATGATATTTTGTTAGTTTGGTTATTAATATAATTAATTATGCTGATAGTTTTCCTAATATTCCTACATCCCTGGTATAAATCCCACTTGGTCATAGTGCACTATCCTGGGGATGACTTTCTGTAATCTCATTGCTAATATCTTATTTAAAATTTTTGCATCAATATTCATTAGGGAAATTGGTCTATAGTTTTCTTTCTCAGTTTTTTCCCTACCTGGTTTAGCTATCAGCACCATATCTGTGTCATAGAAAAAATTTGGAAGTACACCTTCTTTCCCTATTTTTTCAAATAGTTTATATAGTATTGGGATTAATTGTTCTTTGAATGTTTGGTAGAATTCACATGTACATCCATCTGGCCCTGGAAATTTTTTCTTAGGGAGTTGGTTAATAGCTTGTTCTATTTCTTTTTCTAATATGGGGCTATTTAAATAATTTATATCCTCTTCTGTTAACCTGGGCAATCTGTATTTTTGTAGATATTCCTCCATTTCATTTAGATTATCAAACTTACTGGCATAAAGTTGGGCAAAGGAACTCCTAATTATTGCTCTAATTTCCTCTTCATTGGAGGAAAGTTCTCCCTTATCATTCTTGAGACTAACAATTTGATTTTCCTCTTTCCTTTTTCTTATCAAATTAACTAAAGGCTTATCTATTTTGTTGGGTTTTTTCATAGAACCAACTCTTAGTTTTATTTATTAATTCAATAGTTTTCTTATTTTCAATTTTATTAACTTCTTTTATTTTTAGAATTTCCAATTTGCTATTTAATTGAGGGTTTTTAATTTTTTCTTTTTCTAGTTTTTTTTTAAATAATAAGCCCAATTCGTTGATCTTTTCTTTCTCTATTTTATGCAAGTAAGCATCTAGAGATATAAAATTCCCCCTTATAACCGCTTTGGCCGTATCCCACAAATTTTGGTATGTTGTCTCCTTATTGTCATTCTCCTGGATGAAATTATTGATTGTGTCTATGATTTGCTCTTTCACCCATTCATTCTTCAGGATTACATTTTTTAATTTCCAATTAACTTTTGGTTTATTTTCTCCTGGCCTTATATTGCATGTGATTTTTATTGCATCATGATCTGAAAAAGATGCATTTACTATTTCTGCCTTTCTGCATTTGATTTTGAGGTTTTTATGCCCTAACACATGGTCAATTTTTGTATAGGTTCCATGGACTGCTGAGAAAAACGTAAGCTCCCTACTGTCTCCATTCAACTTTCTCCATAGATCTATCATACCTAACTTTTCTAACAATTGGTTTATCTCCCTAGTTTCTTTCTTGTTTATTTTGTGTTTTGATTTATCTAATTCTGAGAAAGCAAGGTTGAGATCCCCCACTAGTTTAGTTTGGCTGTCTATTTCTTCTTGCATCTCTCTTAATTTCTCCCCTAGGAATTTGGATGCTATTGCACTTGGTGCATATATATTTAGTATTGATATTGCTACATAATCTATGTTACCCTTTAATAAAATATAGTTTCCTTCCTTATCTCTTTTGATTAGATCTATCTTGGCTTTTACTTGATCTGAGATAAGGATTGCTACCCCTGCTTTTTTTTTGTTCACTTGAAGCATAATAGGTTCTGCTCCAGCCGTTTACCTTCATCCTATATGTGTCACTATGTTTTAGATGTGTCTTTTGTAAACAACATATTGTTGGATTCTGGTTTTTAATCCAGTCTGCTATCCGTTTCCGCTTTATGGGAGAGTTCATCCCATTCACATTCACAGTTAGAATAACTAATTCTTTATTTCCTGCTATCTTATTTACTCAAGTTATGTTTTCCCCTTTCCTTTCCCCTTTCTCCCTTCCTCCCTCCTCAGTACTTTGCTTTTGATGACCCCTCTCCCAAACAATCCACCACCCTTTAGATCCCCTCCCCCCTTTTTAATTCCTTTCCCCTGATTCTTCTATTTTCCCTTCTAATAGTTTGTCCCTTTCTTTTTCTTCCTTTCCCTCCCACTTCCCTCTAGCAACAGACAAGTTTCTATGTGAAATCAAGTGTCTGATATACACTTTTAGAACCCAACCTGATGAGAGTAAGATTTATACAATGCTCATTTCCCTTCCTCTTTCTCTCAGTTATATTAGGTTTTCTTTGCCTCTTCAAGAGATTTTACCTTGTTTTTATCTCCTTTTTTTAGATCTTATTTTACCACTTTTTCCCTCTTTTCTCACTTTTTTCTCACTTTTTTTCCCTTTTTTCCCCTTTTTTCTTTTTCATATTATCAAAGTAATATCTAGTTAATTATACCCCCAAACTTTAAGTATCCCCATAGTAGAAATAAAGTTCTCGAGTCCTTTCCTTTTTACCTTTTTATGCTTCTCGAGTTCTGTGTTTGGAGGTCAAATTTTTTGTTCAGATCCGGTCTTTTCATTAGAAATAGGTGAAATTCACCTATATCATTGAATGACCATCTTCTTCCCTGGAGGATAATGCTCATTCTAGCTGGATGAATAATTTTTTAACATTGACTCTTGTATAGCCTTGTCTTTCAGATTTTCCCCTCCTTCCCTTCCCCACCTCCCCTAGATGGCAAGCAATCCAATATGTTATACATGTTAAAATATATGTTAAATCCAATATGTGTAAACATATTTATATAATTACCTTGCTGCACAAGAAAAATCAGATCAAAAAGGAAGGTAAATGAGTAAGAAAACAAAATGCAAGCCAACAACAACAAAAAGAGTGAGAATGTTATGTTGCAATCCACATTCAGTTACTACAGGCCTCTCTCTGGATGTAGATAGCTCTCTTTGTTACAAGGTCATTGGAAGGGGCAGCTAGGTGGTGTAGTGGATAGAGCACCAGCCCTGAAGTCAGGAAGACATGAGTTCAAATCTGGTCTCAAACATTTAATACTTCCTTGTTGTGTGACCCTGGACAAGTCACTTAACTCCAATTGCTTCAGCAGCCTTTCTGCATTTGATTTTGATTTGATGTTTTTATGTCCTAATACATGGTTAATTTTTGTATAGGTTCCATGAACTTCTGAGAAAAAAGTAAACTCTTTTCTGTCTCCATTCAATTTTCTCCAAAGGTCTATCATACCTAACTTTTCTAATAATTTGTTTACCTCCCTAATTTCTTTCTTATTTATTTTGTGGTTCGATTTATCTAGTTCTGAGAGAGAAAGGTTGAGATCCCCCACTAGTATAGTTTTCTTCTTGCATCAGTCTTAACTTCTCCTCTAGGAATTTGTATGCTATATCACTTGTTGCATATATGTTTAATATTGATATTGCTTCATTATCTATGGAAGCCTTTAGTAAAATATCGTTTCCTTCCTTATCTCTTTTAATTAGTTCTATCTTTGCTTTTACTTGATCTGAGATCAGGATTGCTACCCCTGCTTTTTTTTTACTTCTCCTGAAGCATAATAGATTCTGCTCCAGCCCTTTACCTTCACTCTGTATGTATCACTATTCTTTAAATATGTTTCTTGTAAACAACATATTGCAGGATTCTAACTTTTAATCCAGTCTGCTATTTGCTTCTGTTTTATGGGAGAGTTCATCCCATTCACATTCACAGTTAAAAATAACTAATTCTGTATTTCCTGCCATATTATTTACCCAAGTTATGCTTTTCTCTTTTCTTTCCCTCTTCCCACCTCCCCAGTATTTTGCTTTTGATGACCACTTCTCTCAAACAGCCCTCACCCTTTATAGCCCTTCCCCCTTTTTACACTTTTACCCTAATATTTTCTTTTCCCCTTTCCCCTCCCACTTCCATATAAGGTGGGACAAGTTTCTCTGTAAGATCAAATATGTCTGATATTCTCTCTTTGAGTCAAATCTGATGAGAGTAAGATTCACACAATGCACATTCTCCTCCCTTCTTTCCCTTAACTATAATACATTTTCTTTGCCTCTTTGTGAGATGGAATTTCTTTTATTTTATTTACTTTTTTCTCTTTTTCCAGTATGATCCCATTTCACCTCTAGTTTCTTTTTCATATTATCATGATAAAATCAAATTATACTCGCACTCTCCAAGTATACTCATAACAGATATATAATTCTCAAGAGTTCTTTCCTTTTTACCTTTTTATGCTTGAGTTCTGTTTGGAGATCAAATTTTTTGTTCAGTCCTGGTCTTTTCATTAGAAATAGGTGAAATTCACCTATATCATTGAATGTCCATCTTTTTCCCTGAAAGATAATGCTCATTTTAGCTAGATAGCTTATTCTTTGCTGTAATCCAATTTCCTTTGCCTTTTGGAATATTAGATTCTAAGCCCTTGGATCCTTTAAAGTGGAAACTTCTAGGTCCTGGATAATCCTAATTGTGGCTCCTCAGTATTTAAATTGTTTCTTTCTGGCTGCTTTCAATATCTTTTCCTTGGTGCAATAGTTCTGAAATTTAGCCACGATATTCTTCAGGATTTTACTTTTTGGGATCTTGGAAGAGACCCCAAAAGTCGTTCAAAGGATGTGATTTGTGAATTCTTTCAATGGTATTTTATCTTCTAATTCTAAGGCATGAGGGCAGTTTTCCTTTATGATTTTCTGTAAGATAATTTCTAAGTTTTTTTTTTCCATCATGGCTTTCAGGAGGTCCAGTAATTCTTAGATTGTCTCTCCTAGATCTATTTTTCCAGGTCAGTTGTTTTTCCTTGAAGGTATTTCATATTTTCTTCTTTTTTTATTTTTTTTTGTTTTTGTTTGACTGATTCTTGAAGTCTTATTGAATCATTCACTTTCATTTGTTCAATTCTAAATTTTAGTGTTATTTTCTTCAGTTATCTTATTTTAATTTCCTTTTGTATTTGCCCAATTGAATTGTTTTGTTCATTGTATTTTTTCCATTTCACAAATTTTGTTCTTCAATGAATTGATATCTTTTTCATAACTATTTTGTAAGGCATTATATGCTTTTCCATTTCATCAAATCTGTTTTGTAGGGAGTTAAATGCTTTTTTCATCCCTTCTTGCAAAGATCTCATTTCTTTCCCCCAATTTTCTTCTAACTCTCTTTTAAGATCCTTTATTTAATCTTCCAAGAAAGCCTTGTGAAATGGGGACCAACTCATATCTCCCATTGGGGCTTTATCTGGAGTTGATTTGCCTTTAGGAACCTCAGGTCTGTTTTCTCTCTCAATAAAAGTGGTCCATGGTGAGAGTTCTTTTTGGGTTTTTTGCTCATTTTTTTAAAGGCTTGAGGTCTGCTCAATGCAAAGGAGCAACAGCTGCTTTAGTTTGCCCTGGGGAAGTTCTGTTGATTGACTTCCAGTGCTGGATAATCATGCCTAGGTCCCCTGTTCTTTTGGGGCTTGATGGGTCACAATTTGTCTTTTGTAGCAAATCTGACAAACCCCCTGCTTGCAACTAGGACAGAGTAGCCTAAGATTCTCACAGAAAATTCCCAAGTGTGTGGAAGCTGCAACCCTCTGGCTCCCTGCCCCAGCTTCTTGCTTGGTCCCCCTGTGCTGTAGTCTGAGCTCAGAATACTGTCCCCCTCCCTGTTTGAAACAGACCTGTTCTGAAGTTTTTCCAAGATATCTTCTTCTGGAAATGTATTGTACTCCAAATATTTGTGGATTCTTTGACTCTAAAACCAGTTTAGAAGCTTAATCTACTATTGGTTTGAGAGAAAGTTAGAGGAGATCTCAGAAAGTTATTTCTGCCCTCCGTCATCTTCTACAATATTATTTACAAGAAACACTTGAAACAGAGCCACACAGAGTAAAGATAAAAGGCAGGAGCAGAACCTATGATGCTATTATGTAAAAAAAAAGTTAGGAATAAAAAAAATAAAAAATAAAAGTAAAAAAATATAGGGACTTCAGACATAGCAAAAGCAAAAATATACTTAATTATTTTAATTAAGAAAGAAAATTACCTCTTGCTAAAAAATATCATAGACAATGAAGTGATATGCAGCAAGTGATATAGTATCTAAATTTTTGAAAGAGGAATTGAATGAGTTACAGGAGGAAATAGGTTATAAAACTATACTAATGGAGGGCCTCAAGTATCTCTCTCAGAACTAGAAAAATCAACCCCCCCCAAAAAAAACCCAAAACTTAACTAAACAAGAAAGAAGGTAAGAAGTTGAATAAAATCTTGAAAAGTTATGATAAATCTTTGGAAAAGACTGAGTGGGAATAGAAAGGAATATACATTCTTCTCAGTAGTACTTGTCACCTACACAAAAACCATACACAAAGGATGTAAAAACTTCTTAACCAAATGCAGAAAAGCAGAAACAGTAAATTCATCCTTTTTAGGTTAAACCTCAATAAAATTATATTTAATGGGAGAGATTAAAAATTAATTGGAAATTAAATAATGTAATCTTTTAAAAAGTGGGTCAAAACAACTCATAGAAAGAATTGATTATTTTATTAAATAAAATTTCAATGAGACCACATACCAAAATTTATGGGATACAGCCAAAGTGGTACTTAAAGGAAAATTCATACCTCTATTTGCTTACACCAATAAAACAGAGAAAAAATAGATCAATGAAATTGGATGTGCAACTAAACAATTAGAAAAAGAACAAATTAAAAATCTCAATTAAACACCAAGTTGGAAATTCTGCTAATCAAAGAAGAAATCAATAAAATTGAAAGTAAGAAAACCATTGAACTAATAAAATTAAATTCTGGTTTTATGGGGAAAAACCCAGTTAATGAAATAAATAAATCATTGGTTAATTTGATTTTTTTAAAAGAAAGAAGAAAACCAAATTAGTAGTATCAAAAATGGAAAGACTGAATTCACCACAGTGAGGAAATTAAGACAATTATTAGGAGAGATTTTGCCTAATAAATAAATTTAGCAATCTTAATGCAATGGATGAACATCTAAAAAAATATAAATTACTTAGGGTAACAAAAATAGAATGCTTAAATAACACTTTTTTCCTCCCTGAGGTATTTGGGGTTAAATGATTTTGCCCAGGGTCACACAGCCAGGAAGTGTTAAGTATCTGAGGGCAGATTTGAACTCAGGTCCTCCTGACTTCAGGGCTGCTGCTCTATCCACTGTGCCACCTAGCTGCCTCAATAACATTATTTTAAAACAGGAAATTGAACAAGCCATGAATAAACGTGCTAAGAAAAAAACCCTGAACTAGATGAATTTACAAGAAAATTATATCAAACTTTTAAGAAACAATTAATCTCAATACTAAATAAACTATTTGTAAAAATAGGTGAAGAAAGAATCCTACCAAAGTCTTTTTGTGTTGCAAATATAGTAGTGATAGCGAAACAGGAAGACACAAGTCAGACAAAGAAAATTACAGACTAATTTTTATAATGAATATTGATGAAAAAATTTTATATAAAACAGTAGCTGAAATATCATAGCAATATGTCAAAAGAATCATACCCTATGACTAGGTGGATTTTATGCCCAAAATGCAGGGCTGATTCAATATTAGGAAAACTATCAGAATAATTAACCATATAAGTAACAAAACTAGCAGAAATCATATGATTATCTCAAAAGATGCAGAAAAAAGCTTTTAATAAAATATAGCATCAATTCCCATTCAAAACACTAGAGAGCATAAGAATAAATAAAGCTTACCTTAAAATGATAAATAATATTTACCTAAATCCTTCAGCAAACATTATTTGTAATGGGGATAAGCTTGAAGCCTTTGTAGTACAATCAGTGTTGCAAGGATTCCTATTATCATTCCTACTATTTAATATTGTACTAGAAATGTTAACTATAACAAAAAGAGAAGTATAAATTAATAGAATTAGAAATTCTAAGGAAATAAAACTATCACTCTGCAGATGCTATGACATTACTTAGAAAATTCTTGAGAATTAACTAAAAAACTATTTGAAATCATTAACATTTTTAGCAAAGTTGTGGGATATAAAATAAGCCCATATAAATCATCAGAACTTCTATGTATCACCAACAAAGTCTACTGGCAAGAGGTAGAAAGAGAAATTCCATTTAAAAATAATTATAGACAATATAAAATACGTGGGTGTCTATCTTCCAAGACAAAGCTAGGAACTATATAAATACAACTATGAAGTATTTTTCTTACAAATAAAGGCTTATCTCAACAACTGGAAAAGTATCAATTGCTCATGGATAGGCTAAGCCAACGTGACACGATTACATTCATCTCTAAATCTATGGTTCTTAATATTCAAAGGAAAATCACTGTTATAAAATTTACTGATCACTGATTTGAGTGGATTTTTTTTTGAGTGAAGTGAATTCTCTTTTGTTTTCTCTATCTGATATGCATGAAAGATTGATTTTGGGGTATAATCACAACACAAAATTGCCATTCATCTCTAATAACATATAGCTGAACAGTATTTTTTTTTTTAATTAATGATCATCTGTCAAGAAAAAAAAATCTTCCCAGCAGTTCTATTTTAACCAAAATGGGTCTAGAAAAGGAAGTCAGCCTAAGGGGATATCTATGTGCACCCTAGGAAGGAGTCAAAGTTATAATAAAAGTAAATGTAATTAGCTTGTTCTGTTCAAGTAAAGAGATGTTCTTAGTCAACAATAATGGATGTGGTTATTCAATTGCATCTCTGAGATATTCTTTTAAGGCTCAACTGGAAATAAACACATGTTGCGACTCTAAAGCTTAACTTGATGCTCTGGATACTAAATGATAGCTCTAAGGAAGCAATGACTAAGGTTAAATATTTCTTTTCTAGACATTTTATCTTTTTTCATTTCATTTTCATAAGTTTAATGAGGTAGATGCTATTATCTGCATATTATAGATGAGGAAACTGAGACAAGAAGAGGTCAAATAATGTCCAGGATCACATGAATAATAAATATATGAATCAAGATTTGAACTCAGATCTTCCTGACTCCAAGCCCATTTCTCCATACATTATATGCTGTCAAAAAATTCTTCTTTTCTAGGTCTTAGAATAATATAAATTCTTAAAACACACAAGAAAAAAATTTCTTGGGGTTCAAGAGAGGGGCAGGAAATCTGTCTTCCAGGATTTGAAGAGTTACATTAAGGAGGACGGATTAGATTTGTTCTCCCAAGGAAAACAGAAAGAAAAGGTGAAAGTTAGAAAAAAATTATATTTGGATTTCATCTTAGGAAAAGTTTCCTGATGATCAGAGTTGTCCCAGAATAGGAGAAAGTATTTTCAAACGTGGTGGCTTCAGTGTGTTCATAGTCATGTTTCTAAAATTGGTAGGGAACTTAAATACCATCTCTTCCATCCTTCACCCCAATTTTGAAAATGAAGAAATTGAGACCCAGAGAAGTTATGTGATTTGTCCAAAGTCACACAGGTAATGTCAGAATCAATTTGAACTTATGTCTTTCTGATTCTCCCTTTTTTCTTTGTAAGAAACTTCCATAATTCCATTTTTTTTAACTTAACTGGAGTCTCCTTTGGCCAATATCTATTGTTTACTTGTCTATTATATCAGAGGTAGGAAATCAGCCAGACTCATTTAAAAAAGAATCTATAACATCTTTGGCTTTCTCATTGAATTGTCCTGATTTGAAGATCATTGAAGGTAATTGATATTTGGGCACCCTTCACTGACTGGGAACAGTAAAAGTATCCAGTGGAGTTAAGTAGATATGTGAATCTAGTGTTTCTCTGAAGAGCCATTGTTGACTTCCTTGTTTCCTCCTGCTGTAGTCCAAAAACCAGCAACCATTCTTATTGTATTTGTTCCTACTTCATTCCTCAGCTCCTCGAGGTAGCTAGATGATGCAGTGGATGGAATGTTTGGTCTTGTAGTCAGGAAAACCTGAGTCCAACTCTGGCCATAGACACCTACCATGTGGTCCTGGACAAGTTTTACCTTCAAATGTAAAATAAGGATAATCATAACACTCTCTTCCCAGAGTGTTGTGAGGATCATATGAGATAATCGTTGCAAAGTATTTAGCAGTACTTAAGCAGTAGGCATTAAATAAATGCTTGAAGAAACTAGGTGATATAGTAGATAGAGTAGTAGGCCTAGAATCAGGAAGATTCATCTTCCTGAGTTCAAATCTGGTCTCAGACACATACAGACTGTGTGACTCTAAATAAGTCACTTGACTCTGCCTCAGTTTCCTTATTTGTAAAATAAACTGGAATAGGAACAAAACAGTATCTTTGCCAAGAAAACTCCAAATGGAGTCACAAAAAATTGAACATGCCTGAAAATGTGACAACTACAAATAAATGTTAATTTCCCCTGCCTGTTTTCTTTTTTTAGCTATAATAATAATATTGACTAGCATTTAGAGAGTAACTTCTAAAGTGCTGAATATATATATTTTCTTAGTTGATCTTTATAACAACCCCATGTAATACATGGTGTTATTATCATTACTTTATGGATGGGGACCTTGAGTCTGAGAGAAATTGTGACTTACCCACTTATGTGGCTTGACTTTTAAGTACTTGAGATTTAAACATAGGTCTATTTGACTCCTGCTTCAGATACTGATTGGTTTTGTGATCCTGGACAAATTACTTAACTACTATCTACCTTAATTTCTGTAAAATGGGGATAACAGCAGATTAGTAATATCCCATGGTTGTTCTCTGGATAAAGTGAGATATTTTAAAACTTTTTGCAAACCTAAAAGTATTATATAAATGCTATTATTGTATATGATTTATGACAATTTGCGTTAATAGTCTGATTCCTTTTATGAAACTATGTATAAGTTTCATAAGTGCTATTAAGACCTAGGATGAGAAAGAATAATGAATGTAGTATACTAACTGGACATAACCCATATCCTGAAATTGAGAGCTTCCTGAAAGGAAAAGACACCATATATATTTAAGCATACTAATTGTAGTCTCTACTCATCTTTTATAAAGAGCTTGACTTGAGGCCAAAAAGTGTTGTGGCTTATGTCTTAGCCAATACAACATTAAAAAAACCCTAATTTATGCAAATGCACAATATTAAAATAACCTAATTTGCTGGTATAAAAGTAGAATTCAGTGTTATGCCTCAAAAAAGCTTTATGTTCTCCACAGATAGGTTATTTAATCTTTTTAAAATTATTATTTTGTATTTAACTGAAAATTTCCCCCTTCCCTTAAAATACTTAAGGTTAAGCTAGATAGCCACCTGTCTTGGGTCATTTAGATGGGAAAGCCTGGGAAGATGGCAGTAGATGACTTGTTAAAATTCCTTCTAGTCCTTCAATTCTACTTGATAAAATTACTACAGTGAAATTTTGTGCAGCAGAAAAACTCAATGGAAGTATTATTCTTATACTCCTATTTGTTTTGTGTTTAGGATGGTTTAATCTTTCCATGCCCAAGTTTTCCCTAGCAATACCCTCTAGACCATAATGTATGCAAAGATCTTTGAATACTTTCAAATGCATGTAGATGTCACTTATTTATATTGGTGATTTTTAATTGATGTTATTATTGGTAATATTAAACTACTAATGAAGTTCTTGGGGTCTATCTATTCCCATCCCTAACCTGAACAAGGAATAAGAGAATTGGATACAGAACAAAAGGTACAGGAGAAGGATTAGAAATCAAGAAATGCAAAAGGATTACTTAAGACACTTTTGGATGTTAATTTTATGATTTCATTTAATTTTCAATTTTCTATTAATAAATTGTATCCAGTATATACCCTGAATGAACTCTTTGTAGCTACACTGAGAAAGGAACAAGATTGGGACTCCAAGTGAGGGGGATCTCATGAACCAAAAGAGTTATGAGTTATTATTTTATATAATCCATCTTTTAAACTTTAAATATGAAATCTGTAGTGGTTAAAAAAAGAAAAAAATTGTCATCTATTCATCTTTTTTGAAGGGAATTGCTGTAATTCAATTTCAAAGGCCACATGGTGGCATGAACAAATGCAGAATTTCACAACAGCTATTTTAGCTATGTCCCTTAGTGTAGACAATGCTGTTCATTGGAACCAAGTGTGTATAAACATTAGGGAGGTGGGGAAGGGGGAGATAAGTAGCACTGCTCATAAAAGTTGACTGTGAGAACTATTCAATAATGTTTCATAGGATTTTCTTTCTGGGCAGAATCTAATAATAGAATGTTTATTTGATAATACATGTAAATTCTTATACTTGACCTAGAAAAATTCAGTCTCATAAACACATAATAGGTAAAGTGTGGTTAGCTTAGATAAGCCTAGATGGTTGGTCTTTAAGGTCACTTCCAGCTTTGGGATTCTGCATTTCTTTTGATGTTACTTCTTCATGAGAATGATTATGATTCTAATACTTTATGTTTATATAGTACCTTAAGTTGTGCAGAAAACTCTATGTACTTTGTCTCATTAAGGCTCATTTCATTCCCATGAGGTAAATAGTAAGAGTCTTACTTATATATTATCACATTTTACAGACGAGAAAAACGAGACCCGCAGAGGTTAAAGTAATTAACTATGGTCATCCAACTATGAAGTATTAGAGTTGGGTGACTTGGTGGATAGAATGTTGGATTTGGGTGAGGAAGACCTGAGTCCAAATCCTGCTTCATACACTTACAAGCTATGTGATCCTGGTTAAGTCATTTAACTTTTCTCTGTCTCGGTTTTCTTATTTGTAGAATGAAGACAATTGTTGTAAGAGGTAACATTTATAAAACAGTTTGAAAATTTTAAAAGTTCTCTGTAAATGTTAGTTGCTATTATTATTATTATGTAGGATTTGAACCCAAATCTGAAAATGTCTAATACTCTACTACAGATGTTGTCAGGAGTATCCTAAAGGTAGATAATATAGTTTAAGTAGTTTGTAGATAACTTGTATCTCTTCCTTTGGGTTCTGAATTTGTTTCAGTTTAAAAAGCAAATCTCTTTCAAAATTGTAAAAGCCAGAGGTATTGTAACAACTTCTTTATGTGTGCTACTGTAAACATTGTTATGAATCATTTCAAATCTTGACTTTTTTTTCTTCCAAAGCTAAGTAAAACAAAAACATATAATCTAGGAAATTAATTTTTATTTTTTTATGAGAAATCTGTTTCTTATGTATGAGATCACAAAGTCTAGAAGAAATGAAAAGTTATGGATAATTTGCTTAAATTAAAATTGATTGTGTATTGTAAAGATATTAAATATTTATTTAAAATTAATTTTGTGCATGATTTTTTCTCAATATAGGTATATGTAATTCTTCTAAAATTATTTTTAAGCAAATTATTTGAATTCTTTCTGGCTATCAATAAAAGGAAATGTATGAATAGCCTTTGGAGGACATTTCTAGGCATTTTAAATAACTGGAAAGGAATTCTCCATCAGGATTATCTCTGGGATCCTTTCCAATTTTGGCATTGTGTGCTACAGATAAATGAAAGCCTTGTTTTTTTGTTCACTTTTTCTAAACCTTTCCCAAAAGTTAGCAATAATTTCATCACTGTATACCTCAGTTTCCTTATCTCTAAAACAAATATGCCGTAATGTTTAATAAACTCAAGGTTATCAATAATGGTGGGAGTTGGGGTAAGAAATCCCTTTTTAACAAAAACTACTAGGCAAACTGGAAAGCAGATCAGCAGAAATTAAGTTCAGAAATCAATAGTGTATGCCATATACTATAATAAGTTCCAGTTTTATAATCTACATATAAAAGATCACATCATTTAAAAAATGACAGAAGAGCAGGAGCAATTATTTTGTATAACATCTATGGCCAGGTTGAGGAAGAGAAGGAGAAATTTTAACTAAACAAGAGTCAGAAATAATCTTATAAGTTAAAAGAGATTTTTGGGTAGTTTTTAATTTTGTTTTCTCTTTTATAACATGAGTAATATGAATTTTTTTTTTACAGGACTGCACAAAATAACTTTGTATCAAATTGCTTACCATCTTAGGGATAAGGGAGGGAAAAATTTTGGAACTCAAAATTTTATTAAAACTGAATGTTAAAAGTTGTTTTTATATATAAGTGAAAATTTCTAATGTAATTTAGAAAAGAGAAAATAGGCAATTTAAACTATACAAAATTGAGCAAAGCTTTTGCACAAACAAAATAGTTGCAACTAGAAAAAGAAGAGTAATTTGGGGAATTTTTTGCAAAAAAAATTATCTCATATCTCTGATATCTTTGATATTTGAAGGTCTGATATTTAAGATATATAGGTAATTGATACAAATATGTAAGAACAAGAATCATTCCTCAATAAATAAGTGATCAAAGGGCTTAATTAGGTAATTTTCTAGAGAAAAAAATGTAAACTACCCACACCATGTAGATGAAGGACCCAAATTACAAATACTAGAAATGCAAATTGGAATAACTTTGAAATTCTTATCTAACCATCAGCAAAGATGACAAAAGACAAAGAAGTTAAAAAAAAGCAAGATGTTAAATGTTGGAGGAATAATTTGGAAATACGCTTTAAAAGTCACTAATTAGTATATCACCTTTTGACCCAGAAATATCACTATTAGTATTACAATCTACTGAAGTCAAAACAGAGAAAAAATTCTCATTTACAAAATATTTATAGTAGCATTTTTGAATTGGAAAAGAAATGGAAGTAAAGTGGAGACCCACTGATTGGGAAACTGATAAATTGTGACATGAAAATATGGTATGTTTGACAATGTTAACCTTTTCCCAGAATTTGGTCTAAAAAAGAGTTAAGTTATATGTGTGCATTTATTCCTCCTAAGCAGGCAGATGTGCATTCGAGCAACAGTTAGAATTGAGCTCGGGGAGAGCTTCAGCAGCAGAAATTATAAAGATAAAAACTACAAGTTAGGGATCAGGAATAATCACATAGTGGTTTAATCAGATTTGGCCATTGGATTGGGGGATGACATGAACCAATCTGAGTTGGTTTTATGGTACAGTAGAGGGAATTCCCAGTTGTACAAGTGAATACTGCAAAGAATTTCTGATATGTCTAACTTAAGGGATGCTTATTTCGACTCCTACTTGGTGATTCTGAATCTCAGATCAGTCTGACCTTCTTTGAATAGTAGGGGAGATAGAGCAAATCAAGATGGTTAGTAAAGTCATTAACCATTCTATTTTCTCAGCAGCTAAATGGCACAGTTCTTGGAGTCAGAAAGAACTTATTGAGGTTAAAAGGAGACTCCAAAAGATTGAGGTTGCAGATCAGTGTTGTGAGGTATCTCAAAAGAATTTCCAGGCTTGAACCTATCTCCTAAGTCAAAGTGCAAAGTTTATTATTATAATTGTAATTTCAATTGAAGTGGGCTAAGTTCCAAAAGAATTTTAGCAAAGTATCAGGATCAAGAAGATAAATTTATAGGAAAAGTTAGAAAGACCAGAAACTTCATGTTACTTATTTGCTAGTTTTATGACTTATAGATAGATTTGAGTCTATTCACTATTGTCTCAGGAACTTTGTTATCACTGACTAACAAATTGTTTATCTGACAGTCAACAATATTTGTAAAACTATGCTATAGTATTCCTAAGACCAGAAGACTTTAGGATTATTGACAGACAGATTTTTAGAACAATGGCACTCCTAAATTCAGAAGGCCGCAGGATTACTGCTATATTTCCCATAGAAGCTGCACCCCATGCATTCCATCAAACCGAGTTCAAATATTGCATTAAATATTTACTTTGTGACCTTGAACAACTCACATAACCTCTTTTAGACTCAATTCCCTATCTGCAAAATGGGTATACCTATCTTACAGTAATACTGTAATAAGTTCCTGTTGTAAAGATATGAGTTAAAATGTGTGAAGTGCTTTGTGATGAAGTTGGAATAGCAATTCCTAGTTCGAAATAAACATGTGATAAATTCACAATGGCCATTTTCTTTGCCAAAAGATAGGTTTATTTAGGGGAAGAAGTTACAGACAAAATAAGAGGTAAAATAGGCATTATGAGAGGCAAATATGAAATAGAATTGTGAGATTATATAGTTAGCAAGGAAAAGACAAATTTCCCAAGGGAATGGGAACTCAATTATCCAGGAGAAAGGAAATACTCCATGAGATGGGAGTAAGTTATTGAGTGGCAGGCTATCCAGAGTTAGCTAGAGCAAGAAGAAAGGCGCCTTTAAAGGGAAGGCACTATAATACACACACACACACACACACACACACACACACACACACACACACAGAGACAGAGACAGAGGGAGACAGAGAGAGACTAAGCCTCCTGGGCTTAGTCCTGAGAAGGATTTAGCAAAGATCATCATAGTGAGCAGATCTTTTACAGGGAAAATAGAGCCTTGAGAGTTTCTCAAAGAAACCAGGGAAGTAAAGACAAAAACTCATACAGAGGGATCAAGGAGCCAGATGGAATGCATTTGGCAGACCCGGTCCCAGACTTGTTTAAAGATATGCTAATCAATATCTCAAAGTTTGTTTAAAGATACACAGAGTTTAGACAATGAAGGTTGATAAAAGAGTACTATCCTCACAATCATTCTATACAAACAGGATAATCTAGGACTTGATTAAGCTTGAAAATAAGCTTCTTCCTGATAGGAAAGAGCTTAGGTACATATTACTTTGTAAACCATAAAGCCTATTATTATCATGATGTGACAAATAACAAAGATGAAGATATGAGATCTGGACTTCCCAACTACCTCTCTACTTTTCATCACAGGCTCTGCTTGGTTTAGATCTGTGAAACATGATGCCCCTGTGCTGGATACTTTTGAATGCTTTGCCCCTTTCTGTTTTCTTGTATTGTCTTTCCTTATTAGATCATAAGCTCCTTCAAGTGTTGTGCCACAGTTCCCATGTCTCAGTTTCCCTCAGTTGCTCTGTTTGAGTTTCCCTTAATTGTTCTGCCCCAAAATAGCAACCTCCTTCCTTCTGACCATCAGAAATAATTGGACTCACATTCCAATGATGTCATAAAACCTCCAGATGTTCCACCTAATTGTGCCCCTTATCTTTTTGGCTTCAGACTTTCTGTCTCCCAGCTCCTTCTCAAGCTTCCTTTACTCCCTACCTGTCAGAATTGAATTGATAGCCCTTCCTGGAACTCATTCTCTTCCCCCCCCCCAGTGCTCAAACTTCTCCTTCTGTTCCTTCTGCCTCATGAGCTCTTTGTTCCCAGAAGGTCTATAAAAATGTTATGACCAAACTTACTATTGGCTGGACCTGCTTGAGATCCAGTTGGCTGGCATGTCTGTCAGTCTAAACTTGCAATGGACTGTGTGCTTTGAGACAAGAGTACCAGCAGTCCTGATCCAAAGCTATGGATTCTATACTCTCAATTAGCAACAATAAAGTATTACCTAATCTCCAATGTGTAATGCTGCCTCAATTTCTCCCTGAGCATTACATTTGGAGGCTTCCCAGTGAGATATGAGATCTGGGACCAGTATTGCGCATTGAAAATTAGCAGGTCTCCTCCTGGAGTCTTGGGGTGGCTGTATTTGGGCTCTTTGTTTAGGGAAGGCCGGCTCTCTGGATTGTTCCAGAGTCCCACAAGGAGAGCCATATCCTTTTGGACTTATGGTAATTTGTTTTTTTTTTTAAATTTCTGTTGCCTTCTGCATGCTAGATTGTTTATTTTGGGTATAAGATCTTAGAAATTTATTTGAATATTGAACCTTCAATACTGTAAGAAAAAATTTTAAAAGCTGTATTTGATTTGATTTCAGATTGATAATAGCTTGTTTGAAAAATATCCTGATAATTTATGTTACCTTCTGAAACATACTGGGTAATTGGTAAGCATTATGAGTTATGCTTTAAATTTTGTCAACTTTAATTTTGAACACGTGTGTGAGTTTTGTGGAATTATTTAGATATTCACTACATTGTGAATCTTGAAAGTTTTGAAGGAAAGGAAAGGAAAAAAGACAGGAGGAAAGAGATGGGTTTATATGAATGGGATAAGGAATTGAGAGACAAAAGAAAGGGAGAGAGACTGTGTATTTGGGAAGAATAAAAAAGGAAAAGGCATGTAGCAAGAAAGTAAAGAGGATGTAAAGAAGAAAAAAAAAAAGAGGAGGCAAGTCAGAAAGGTATTTGGGAAGGAAGAGAGAGAGAGAGAAGGATTTGGCAGCCTAAAAGTTAATTAAGGAAAATAAAAGTTGAGTAGGGGAGGGAGAAACCAGGAAGGTTCTTTCTCAAGGGGTGAAGATTTAACTCCACCCCCCCACACTTTCAGCTGCTTCTTTAGAAATGGAGATACAAACCAGTTCCAATTGTTCACTGAAGAAGACCATATACACCCAGAGAGAGGGATATGAAATATGGACCACAACATAACATTTTCATGCTCTCTATTGAGGTTTGCTTGCAATGTGTTTCCTTTCTCTTATTTTCTTTTTTTTTTCCTTGTAGACAGGATTTTTCTTGCACAACTTGTCAAATATTTCAACATTATTAACATGTAGTGGACTTCCTGCCATCTAGGGGAAGGGAGGGGACTGGGGGTAAAATTTGTAATGGAAAGCTTTGTAAAGATCAATGCTGGGGAACTACCCATACATATGTTATACAAATAAAAAGCTTTAATAATAATAAAAAAAAGAAATGGAGATAAACTTAGCTATTTGTTCACTTAGGGTTTAAGGAATATGATAAATAATGTGATCTATAATTTGGTAGGGTTAATTCCAAAAGTTTAATTGATATTTTTAAAGAGTCTTTCTGATTCTTTTATGTGGGAAATGGGATGTTCTGTATGAGTTTTAATTAATTATATTGGGTCATCTTAAAATTGTATTCATTATCTGAAGGGATTCTGAGAATAATAGTTTTTGCCTTTTGTCCCTTTGAAAATGTTTCTGTTCTGGACAATATGCAATTTGGAATTTTTTTATGTTTTGGGTATTTTAAAGCAAAATGATCTGTAATATTCACCTTATGAAACATGTATTTGATATGAAATATAAGTCCCAGAAAGTTCATGGGGCAAATCTCTTACTGTTATCAATATAAGGCTATGGTAAATGCCTGTTTAGGATTCATCTGAAACTTTGGTTAATGGAATTTGTTACTGGAGGTAAAATTTCTTGGGCTTGTAGCTAATATTGTTTAGGAGTTTTAAAGTTCCACCTTCTGAAAGTTATTGGGACAGTTACCTGGAGTGAAACTGAGTTAAGGCTATTTTATCCTGTGTCCTGTATGTGCTGAAGGATCAGTTTTGATTGATTATATTATGGTATAGTCATGTCCCTGTTTTTCCTCCTGTAACTAATTTCTATGATCAGAGCAATAGTCAATAGGAATCACTGATGCAATTCAGTTATGCCATACCTTGCTGTTTCCAACCTGGTTATATGTAATCATTATGCTTCAGCACATGAGTATTCAGCCTGGTCATCTGTCTGTTACTGGATATTTGTGTCTGTAGGTATTCAGATCCTTTATGGTTTCTGCATGAGAGGACAATTGGCGCAGTTGTCTGTGAGATCTAACTGCTTTTTGTTGCAGCCTGCAGCCGTTTGTCTGCCCTGGGAGACAAACCTGTCTCCTTGCTTGGAAGCTGCTGGTGCATCTATGCTGGCTTCTCCACATTTTATGCACCAGTCTTTCTGTCTCAGACTGTTCTAACCTTTATTTGTTAGATTTATTTTTTTGTTCTAGATTTTAGTCAAATTACAGCCTTACTGAGCTGCTTCTGGGACCTGGATCAGCTCACTGCCTGCTTTCACCACGCCCAACCCCCTCCCCTGGACTAGAAGTTCACTTTGCCCTCTCTCTGCCTGAAGCAGTTTTTAAAGAAACATCACTCCTGCTCCTGAACAGACTTGTTCATGATTTGGGGGAACTGAGTGTGGTTGATAACTGACTGTAAATCTCTGACTGTATTACTGTACTATCCTGTTTGGGTTCCCTATTACTGTACTATCCTGCTTGATCCCCTATTGCTGTCCAGTCCTGATTGAATCCCGTTACTGTGTGCTACTGTACAATTCTGATTGGGTTTCCTATTGCTGTATTTTGGATTTAGGGATGGAAATGTGGGGTTAAAATTTTGGGTGACTGTTTGTATCTGCATTGTCTAATTGATCACATTGTTCAGCTCAGGATATGTAATTGTTTAAGGGACCTTGAGTTCCAGAGTGGAAAACCCCTACTATACTAGTCTGTTATGTGAGATGAACTTGACAACTAGAGCCCTATTTATTCCTCCTTGGATGATTCCTTTGGTGGGAAAAAAGGGGGAGGAATGAGAAATAATAACCAGAAAAGCTAGTGGATTTTCCCCAAAAATACTCAAAATGGGAACCACCAGTGCCCCTTAGTTTCCTGTTCATTTGGCTTTAGGTACTTCTGCCCCTTCCCCAACCCACCAGTTTAAATGGAAGCCCCTACAGCAGTCCATTTTTTGTTTTTTTTCTCCCTGCTTGGTTTATTATTTAAACCCCAACTGGACTGTGATTGCTGGTTCTGCTTTAACTTTGAACCCCCTTTTTCTTTTGGAATGGCCCTGGCAGACTCAGTTTCTGGGACAATTTTCTGATTCCTGGCAGCCTCTCTGATCTACTTCTCCAGTCCTGTAACCCCAGGCACTTAGCATTTCAGCATCCTATGTTGCAGTTGCTTATTATGCCTCTGAGTTCATGGGTGCCTGCCTCGGTGGTCTGACACAGTGCATACTGACACTCTGACACTCTGACACTCTGATCTGCAGCAGTGTTCCCCAGCCTGTCTGTTGTTCTGGGAGGGGACAGGTGGAGCAACTTTGGGCCTCACCCTTCCCTCTTGGAGTCTCTGTGCAGCCTTAGAAGGGCTAGCATAGCTGCCTTGGGCTCTGCTGCTCCCTTTGCAAGCAGAGGCTAATGCACAAAGCACTGCAGACCTAATATTGAACTGCCTATCTCAGGCTGAGTCCCCTGGCTGAGATGGAGCTCCAGACCTGCAGAGGACCTGACAAACTTGCAGTTAGGACTATGGAAGGCTGTTAACAGCTCTGGGGCTATCAGGGAAAGACTTGCCATCACTGTAGGTCCTTGCTCCTTTTTCTAGTTTTATTATCTGCTCCTAGAGTCAGTCACAATCATGGTGCTGAAACCTTCCAGGTATCTGAGGGCAGGTGATTCAATGATTTGAATATTCAGGAAAGAGAGTGTGGAATGTTGTGCCACAGTTTCCCTGTCTCAGTTTCCCTCAGTTGCTGTTTCAGTTTCCCTTGATTGTTCTGCCCAAAAATAGCAACCCCCACTTCCTGACCTTCAGAAATAATTGGACTCACATTCCAAAGGAGTCATAAAACCTCCAGATGGCCAGCCTCAATGTACCCCTTATCTTTTGGCTTCAGATTTACTGTTTCCCAGTTTCTGTCTCAGGCTTCCTTTCACTCCCTACCTGTCAGAATTGAATTGATAGCCCTTCTGGAACTCAATTCTCCTTTTCCCCTCCCCAGTGCTCAAACCCCTCCTTTTGCCTCATGAGTTCTTTGTTCCCAGAAGGTCTATAAAAATGTTATGACCAAACTTACTATGTTCTGGACCTGCTTGAGATCCAGTCAGCTGACATGTCTGTCAGTCTAAACTCACAATGCACTGTGTGCTTTGAGACAAGAGTCTCAGCAGTCCTGATCCATAGCTATGGATTCTGAACTCTCAATTAACATCAATAAAGTATTATCTAATTTCCAATGTGTGATACTGCCTCAGTTACTCCCTGAGCATTACAATATAACCAATTAGAATGTAAAGTAAAAGGGGGAATGGGCTTGGGACTTTCTTTGTTCTGGACTGTATAAAAATCACAAGAATTTACTGGACAGTGGCTCTCCCAACTCTGGATAACTTATTTGATCCATTGTGGGACTGCCCGGTACTCATGAGTTCCTGAATAAAGCCTTTGTTCTATACCTTGAGATGCCTCTGAAGTATTTATTGATAATTTAGATGAGGGCCTGAATATCCCATATAGAAACTGAATGTGGATCAAAGCATACTATTTTTACCATTTTTTATTGTTTGCTTTTTATTTCTCATGGTTTTTCTTTTTTGTTCTGAATTTTCCTTCATGATATGACTCATATGGAAATGTTTAAAGTGACTATACCTATATCAGATTGCTTGCAGGAAGGGAAGGGAGGGAATTAAAAAAAAAGTGGAACCCAAAAGCTTACATAAATGAATGTTGAAAACTATCTTTATGTGTAATTGAAAAAAAATACTATTGAAAAGTTAAAAGAAAAGTAAACACAAAAGAAAGGATACTTATTAAGATGGTAAAGTAAATACATTTGATTCAAAGCATCTCCCAAGAGGACAACTAGATCACACAATGCGTACAATGCAGGACATGGAGCCAGGAATACTCATCTCCCTAAATCAAAATCTGGCCTCAGGCACTTTATAGCTGTGTAACCCTGGGGAAGTTATTTAATCCTGTTTAGCTCAGTTTCCTAATCTATAAAATTAGGTAGAGAAGGAAATTGTGAATCACTCTAGTATCTTTGCCAAGAAAATCCTAAATGGGGAGACACATATGATTGAAAAATGACTGAACAATGGAGAGGAATGATTTATTGTATTTTACTCTAATCCATATTTATCAGTTTAGTGTGATTCCATAAGTGTTAGGGTCTGGTGAACAACACAGCATGGTGCAGTGAGTAAGTAAAAAGGCCCTAGTGCCTGAGCCATCTGGATGTATTTTCTGCAGCTAGTAGAACCTGCCACAAGTGCGGAAACTCTGGTTGCATTGAGAATGCATCATCCAATGAGACGTCTCCTTCTCTCATTGGCTTTGCATGTGACCTCATGGACTCAATAGAACTTGTAGGACCAGGAAGTAGGGGCAGTGCAGGATATGATTGCATACAATAAAGACCTGTGCTTGTGATCTCCTGTGTCTGGGTGCTCTGTTGAACAAAAGAACCACCTCTCGATGAAGCAGTGGCTAGAGAAGTCTGAAGACCTGGGATAAGATAAGACTGATGACAGGTGATTCAAGGGTGGTCACACATAAGGGTAGTGATTATAATGATATCCATAGCTATTAATTTGCATTGAGTTAGTCTAGTCAATTAATATTAGTATAGGAATTGCATATATCAATACACAATTTACAAATCTTATATTTAGGGACAATTAGATAAGATAGATTCTTATATTATACCCCAAACTTTAAGCTAGAACATATAAGTTCACTAGCTTTTTAGGGTTTAAATTCATTGTTCACTAGTCTGTTATAAAGTTCACTTGCCCAATAATGCTGACTACAAGGCCTCCACTCTTTTGAATGATGAATGCATAGCCAAGGCTAGAGGGAGTGGGATTTCCTAATGTGATATGGAAAGTCCTGAAACTTTTATTTGTAACTCCAGACCACTCTCTCTTCCTCAAGATGAGGAAATGCCCATTTTATAACCACTTATATATAGGGGAGATGACCCTTGCCCAAGCTGTGATCATCAGTGCAATGCATCATTTCTAGGCTTCCTAGAGAGTCAAAATTAAGGTTTGTCAACCAATGGGATTCTATATTTTACTTTGCCTCATCTCTATTTCTGGGTATCAAGCACTATAAAATGAGGATCCTGAAGATAGGGGATGTCTCAGATTGTGAGGAAGATCTGAAGTCCCATTCATTGAAGAGAGTCCAATTCCCTTTATTAAAAAATTATTGCCTTGGAGCTCTGATTCAGTTTATTTTATTGTTGATTGGATACTTTTGGTACACCAACAGTAATTTCCCATATATCTGTGGTACCTTCTCATAAATACCTACAGAATCTGAGTCTACCTAGGTTTTAAATTTCTTGAATTAAGAAACTCTCTTTTCCACCTTTGTATCCTCCACAATATGCCTAGAATTGTAGATACATAATATCCATTCAATAAGTCTTTCTTGTATTTCCTCCCCTGCTTAATCTATCTCTCTGGATTAAATTTACTGCCTTCTTCACCTATGACAATTTCAGGATCCTTCCTGTTTACTAGATAGAATTGCTTTCCTGGTCCTATTTGGTAATACTACAGAATACTGGAAAAATTGATGTCAGGTTTAGAAAGCAGATGTGGTTAAAGAGTAACTCATAGTTCCTGGTAGCCCCTTTCTCCCATTTCTGGGGTGCTCAAGAAGTTTCTCTTAAGCATCGTGAATCAGCATCCATTTATTTTTGGCTACTGATACTTATATCATATTATCTAGGATTCCAATAGGACTATGGGAGGTCCAAAATCCCAGAGATCCGTTGAGGTTTGCAAGGTCTTCTTTAAGTCCAGAGCAGATAGAAGAAAAGATGAGAAAGAAACCTGACTGAATCTGAGGCTGAAGTTTCTTCTCTTCTCCCCTCCTTCATCATCCTGGGTATGCTAGAAATTCACATTCTCTTATATTTCAAGTTCATTCTCTTCTTAATCCCCTTGATAATTTAAAGGCTATTCCTGGCATATGACTAAATTTATTTCCTGTGTTCAATTGTTGTGTAATGCCATTTCAGTTCAAAGCATTTTAGGCTTTAAGCATTTAGGCTAAGGCATATCCTAACCTAATTACAGCTAAAATGGGGGTGGGATTCAGTCTTTGTGACCCTATGAATCAGGGGAGTGAGAGAAGGAATGATGGACCAAAATAGAGAGTTGCAAGTGTATCTTCAGGATTGTACAAGATTTCACTTAAAGCAAAGGAGTAAAAAGAATATTGGTTAAAAGGTATAAGTATATAGGAAGAATTCCTAAGGTCACAATGGAATTGATCCCTGATTAGTTATCAATGACCATAGAAGATCTCAGAGTCTACCTAGGTTTTAAAGTACTTGAATTAAGAATCTCTCTTATCCACCTTTGTATCCTCCACAATATGCTTATTATTATAGATATATAGTATCCACTCAACAAATCTTTCTTGTATTTCCTCCCCTGCTTAATCTACCTCTCTGGATTAAATTTACTGCCTTCCTCACCTATGACAATTTCAGGATCCTTCCTGTTTACTAGATAGAATTGCTTTCCCGGTCCTATTTGGTAAGCCTTTTATTATTATAATCTATATCTTTGCATGACATTGGTAATACTTCTTTTCTCTCTCTCTCATTCTTTTGTTTTCTCTTTCATTCTTTCTCTTTCTTTGTCTCAGTCTCTTTCTTCTTTTCTTTCTCCTCTATTGTCCCCTCTTCCTTTTTCTTTTATTTAAGCTTTCTACTATCAGGCCCCCATTCCAAATTTCCAGGCTTAGTAGCAAAAAACTCCCTCTTGTTACTCCATCATTTAAACAAATAACTTCCTTGTTATTTCTTGTATGTGGTGTTCCATTATGTTCCATTTCCCGACTCCAGTGTAAATGAGAAATGTATATCTCTCTATCTCACATATGTATATTTTTATTATATGCATATTATTATTTGCAAGTTATCTCTTCTATTAGAATGTGAGCTTTCTGAGAAATTGTATTATATTTTTTTGCCTTTCTTTTTGTCCCCAGCCCTTAGCATAGTGATAATCATCTTTTAATGGAATCTCATTATTGCAGATTTTATCCTTCAGTTTCTTTCTTGTTACTTTTTGGGTGTCCAGAATCTCATCTGCATTATTCTGAAAATGTGTTTGAAAAAGAAAGGAAAAAAGGAAGGAAGGAAGAAGGAAAGGAAAGAGAAAGAGAGGGAAGGAAGCAAAGAAAATGTAATATATAAAAATAGCCCTTCTAAATATGACTCCAAGGAAGAGTTGAGCCTTTGCTTTAAAGGTAGAGAATACAGTATATGCTATCAGACATAGTGGATATATTCATTAATTTTGTTGAACTGATTTTTCTTTTTCTTACTTTTTAAGTTTTGGCTCTAATGAATGGCTCACTGAGTAGGAAAGGAAAGGAAGTTGCCAGGTATTCTACCTGAGGGCGGCCAGGTCTTACCTCCTCCTGAACTTCGGTGCGCATCCGGACATGACCCATGAAGCCAGAAGAAGATGAAATCAAATTGCTCTTTATTGAGGCTCTTTCCTCAGCCAGCCTGTTACACCATTTTTAGTCCCTCCTTTTATCCCCCTTGTCCAGCCAACTTTTAGGAATTAACTTTGTGTTCACATGAGGGAGTCAGAAAGATCGTGGAGCTCACATCCTAATAACAGAGCACATCTAGGGGCAAGCCTGTTTTTTTAGATCACTTTGAATTGCTCTTCTATCTGAGCCATTGTCAGTAATCTCAGCATGTCCAGGTCTCATGTTTGTCAGGGGAACTGCACACAATACCTTCTTATCCCCAAGTCAACACAAACTTCTTATCAGGGTCCCTGACTTTTTGGGTCCTAACATCTCCCCTTTTCTTGTTTGATGTGAAACGCTCACAGGTCTTGGGGGAACAGGTGGTGAGGGGGTGAGGTATACATAGCATGGAGCACATCTTTGAGCAAATATATGAAAGCTTTTATCAATGCAGGTGCTAAGCATAAAATCAAGAGCAACAGAACAGAATATACGATAATATATATAAGCATATTTTGTATTTGATGACAAAGGATTGTTATGAAAGTACTCAAAAATGTCATTGGCTGTTTCATCTGAATTTAGATCTTGTGCTGCCTGAGGTATTTGACCTGCCAAGTAGTGTAGATATTCAATTTTTATCCCAAGGGAGGAATTTACAATACCAAACAACATGTTTCTGACTTTTTCCCAAGGGATAGCAGTGTAGTTAAATTTCCAGGGTGTAATACATAAATGGGTAAACCTATAATCACATTTTGTTTTTAGCATCAGAATAACAGCATCAACTTGGTCCCCAACTTCAATAAGCGAGTTCCCTAATATCTTGATATCCTCATAGAATTCCTCATTGATTTTTGCCTGCTGCTTAAACCCGACAGAGACATTAGCAGCTAGTTGCTCTAAAAAATGGGCCTGTACTATCTCATTTCAGACCACAGATACACTAGTGGCCAGGTCAACAGATGCCATTAACAAAGACCCAAGGGACAGAATCCCAAGGATCATACAATTAACACACCTTTTGTGTCTCTTTCCAATAATGTCTGCTAGTGTGTATACCCCTTGATCTCTTGGGTTGGAATACCAATGGGAGACATTGACAGGTGTGTACCCCATGCGGCTTTCTTGATTACTGTAAGGGACACGTTGTGGCTTATCTGTTCCCCTATACATTCACTAACTTGGCAGTTTCTACAAGCTATATTGAAAAAATCATTGGCAGTCTTAGTGTAGGCCAGATCCCCCCACATGAAAGCGTGAAGCCCCCCTCCCAAGCAAGTGCAGAGATGCATTTTATAATGATATTTCTCTTCTGATGAGGTCCATTCATCTGGTTAGGATGGAATAATTACTCCCCCAAATCCCTTGAGATAGGGGTGTTGTAACTACTATAGGAGCCATTGCATGAAAAATCTTTTTATACCCCAAGGGCACTCCCTTTGCACTGACCCAGGCCGGCAACACCATCAGACCATGATTACTGACCCCTACATGCCATGACTGAAAATACAGGTCTGTTCTATTAGAACCTTGAAAGCATGTCCAATTGTCCTGATGGCAGTGTCCCATAGGAGGGATAGGTCCCCAAGGTAGATGCAATGCAGGACATGGAGACTTATTGGCAAAGTGGATCGGCAGGTGGACTGGGCAGGATACAGTATGTGGGCTTAGTAACTGTACAACTTCCTCCACAGAGGAATGTCCCAATTTAAACCAGTGTCTGAGTGTGTGCTTTTAATTACACACATTACCCTGAACCATGAGATGTTTTAGTCACACAGAAAGGAATCCCAGCAGAAAGTCCTGAGAAGTGAAAGTTCTGCACTGATGTTTTTCCAATTCCCCCAGGGGGTGCCGTCGGAGAGTCATTCTTCAGCCATGCAGACATATTGCCCTGAGTGTATAGGGATGGGAGGGTTTCACCCCAGCTGAAGAGCTCCGGCCAGGGAGGATTATGGAGTAACGCTCAATGCTGATCACTGCCCGAGGCAGGAAGTAGGGTCAGGCTTGCCCGCAGTCTCAGCAGAGTTGTCAGACTTTTTCTCATCTTGCCTTGTCCCTACCGACCATGTCTTCTCCTCCTCCACTTGCTGGGTGCATTTGGCTAGCACCCACCAGTCTCTGGTTTCTGTAGAGATACAAAGGAAACCTGGACCCCACATTAGTACTCTGTATGGACCTGACCAAGCCCCTTCAGGGTTCTTGTACAAGACCCAGCATGGTCTGTTAGAGTCATTTGTGCCTGGCAACATGCATAGGGTACATTTAACTAAGACAAAATGTCTCATTGCAGGGGACAAGTCATTGGCAGGGGAGAGCTGGAGAAAGTTGTATGTGTACAGGGCTCTGTCCAGATCCCCTCGAGTTAATCTCCCCCTTCCCCTTTCACCTTCCAGGTGAGGCTGGCACGTTCCACAGTGGCTTGACCAGTGGGATTATGAGGGATACCTGTAATGTGCACAATGCCAACCTCCTTCATCCAGTCTTGTAGAGTCTGGGAGGGATAAGCTGGACCATTATCAGTTTTAATCTCTAAAGGGGTCCCAGCTGTGGAAAAGCAATGATATAAATGGTTTTTGACATGCCGGACTTGTTCAGCCCCCCGTATAATGGCCATTAAGAACTTTGAGCAAGTGTCAATGCATACATGGATACAAGTGCCATGGAGGTGTGTGACATCCATTTTCCATATTTCATTAGGCGAGGATCCTCAGGGATTAACTCCTGTGCTAGGGGAAGGTGTAAAGGGAACACAATGCAAGCATTGTTTGACTATTTGTCTAGCCTGTTCCTTAGTAATGCCATACAAGCAGCATAAAGAATGAGCAGAAAGATGTAAGGAGGAGTGAGCCATCTGGGCTTGTTCTTGTGGTGAACACAGGCAGAAAAAGTGACAGAAGGGGAAGCAGCAGCAGCAGCTAATTTATTGCCCTCAAATGCTCTCCATCTGTATGAGAACGAACATGTAAAAATTAAACTGGCTCTTTGTGGGCCATTTTTTATCTAGGATAATAGCATTCTCCAACTTTTGCATGGTTTGGACAGCATAGGCGCTATCAGAACTGACATTTATAGCCTGGAAACATAATAAGAGAGCAAGAACTATATCATAGAGCTCATTTTTCTGTGTACTGTCATAGGGGGTGTCTAAGATGGTGACCTTTTTAGAATCACCGTGGACTATGGCTGCTCTGTGTTTCATAGTTGCATCTGTAAATATGTTAGGCCCTTGGACTGGCAGCTGTTGTACTATCTTTCAGGGGATTGAAGCCCAATTTTCCCAAAGAAATTTAATTAATAACGGGGAGGCACCTTGCGCCACCTGTACCCACTGAGTGAGAGTAGCCCACATAAAGTCCTGTTGTGCTAACTCATTTATTTCTTGCATTGTTAATTCCACATAAGCAATGGGTAGGCAGCCAAACACTGTGGCTATTCTTTTTGCTGCCTCAAGGAGCACTTTACCTGCTTTCTGCAAATATGGGATAATAATTTGAGATGTTCTAGTCCCATATACCCATTCAAGGACTCTAGGTCCTTGATGTATGGCAACAAATGGTATTTCATTTTTTATTAAGGTAAGGGCTATGAGCCCTATTTCGGAAAAAGAAATAGAGCAAGCTATTAATCAACTCCCTAAGAAAAAATCTCCAGGGCCAGATGGATTTACATGTGAATTTTACCAAACATTCAAAGAACAATTAATCCCAATACTATATAAACTATTTGAAAAAATAGGGAAAGAAGGTGTACTACCAAATTCCTTCTATGACACAGATATGGTGCTGATAGCTAAACCAGGTAGGAAGAAAACTGAGAAAGAAAACGATAGACCCATTTCCCTAATGAATATTGATGCAAAAATTTTAAATAAGATTTTAGCAACAAGATTACAGAAAGTCATCCCCAGGATAATACATCATGACCAAGTAGGATTTATACCAGGAATGCAGGGCTGGTTCAATATTAGGAAAACAATTAGCATAATCAATTATATCAATAACCAAATTAATAAAAACTATATGATTATCTCCATAGATGCAGAAAAACCCTTTGATAAAATCCAACACCCATTCCTATTAAAAACACTGGAGAGTATAGGAATAAATGGGCTTTTCCTTAAAATGATTAGTATCTACTTAAAACCCTCAGCAAGTATCATATGTAATGGAGTCAAACTAGAACCATTCCCAATAAGATCAGGAGTGAAACAAGGCTGCCCACTGTCACCATTATTATTTAATATTGTCTTAGAAATGTTAGCTTTGGCAGTAAGAGAAGAAAAAGAGATTAAAGGAATTAGAGTAGGTAATGAGGAAACCAAATTATCACTCTTTGCAGATGACATGATGATATACGTAGAGAACCCTAAAGACTCAACTAAAAAACTACTAGAAACAATTCACAACTTTAGCAAAGTTGCAGGATACAAAATAAATCTACATAAATCATCAGCATTTTTATATATTACCGATAAAGTTCAGCAGCAAGAGATACAAAAAGAAATTCCATTCAAAATAACTGTTGATAGTATAAAATATTTGGGAATTTATCTGCCAAGAGATAGTCAGGAACTATATGAACTAAACTACAAAACACTTTCCACACAAATCAAATCAGACCTAGTCAATTGGAAAAACTTAAAATGCTCATGGGTAGGCCGAGCAAATATAATAAAAATGACAATACGACCCAAACTAATTTACTTATTTAGTGCCATACCAATCAAACTCCCAAGAAATTATCTTACAGATCTAGAAAAAATAGTAGCAAAGTTCATTTGGAAAAACAAAAGGTCAAGAATTTCAAGGGGATTAATGAAAAAAAAGGCTGACGATGGTGGACTTGCTGTACCAGATCTAAAACTATATTATAAAGCAGCGGTCATCAAAACCATATGGTACTGGCTAAGAAATAGAGTAGTCGATCAGTGGAATAGGATAGAATCACAAGACAAACTAGGCAATAACTATAGCAATTTGGTTTTTGATAAACCCAAAGACCCCAGCTTTTGGGATAAGTATTCACTATTTGACAAAAACTGCTGGGAAAACTGGAAACTAGTGTGGAAGAAATTAGGGCTTGACCCACATCTAATACCACATACCAAGATAAGATCTAAATGGGTTCATGATCTGGATATAAAGAGTGATACTATAAGTAAATTAGAGGAATGTAATATAGTTTACCTCTCAGACCTTTGGAGATGGAATAAATTTATGTCCGAAGAAGAACTGGAACTCTTAATTGAAAACCAGATAGATAACTTTGACTATATTAACTTAAAAAGTTTTTGTACAAACAAAATCAATGCAGACAAGATTAGGAGGGAAGTAATAAATTGGGAAATCATCTTTACATTCAAGGGTTCTGATAAAGGTCTCATCTCTAAAATATATAGAGAATTGTCTCATATTTATAAAAATTCAAGCCATTCTCCAATCAATAAATGGTCAAAGGATATGAACAGACAATTTTCAGAGGATGAAATTAAAACTATTTATAGTCATATGAAAGGGTGCTCCAAATCACTGTTGATCAGAGAAATGCAAATCAAGACAACCCTGAGGTACCACTTCACACCTGTCAGATTGGCTAAAATGACAGGAAAAGTTAATGATGAATGTTGGAGGGGTTGTGGGAGGGCTGGGACACTGATGCATTGTTGGTGGAGCTGTGAACGGATACAGCCATTCTGGAGAACAATTTGGAGCTATGCTCAAAAAGTTATCAAACTGTGCATACCCTTTGACCCAGCAGCATTTCTATTGGGCTTATATCCCAAAGAAATCATAAAGAAAGGAAAAGGCCCCACATGTGCAAGAATGTTTGTGGCAGCCCTTTTTGTAGTGGCTAGAAACTGGAAATTGAATAGATGCCCTTCAATTGGAGAATGGCTGAATAAATTATGGTATATGAATACTATGGAATATTATTGTTCTGTAAGAAATGACCAGCAAGATGATTTCAGAGAGGCCTGGAGAGACTTACATGAACTGATGCTGAGTGAAATGAGCAGAACCAGGAGATCATTATACACGGCAACAACAGTACTATATGACGATCAATTCTGATGGACATGGCTCTCTTCAACAATGAAATGTTTCAAACCACCTCCAATTGTTCACTGAAGAAAGCCATATACACCCAGAGAGAGGGATGCGAAATGTGGACCACAACATAACATTCTCATACTCCTTGATTGATGTTTGCTTACATTGTGTTTCCTTTATCTGATATATCGTTTGTGTAGATAAGATTTTTCTTGCACAACAATGATAAGTTTGGAAATATGTATACATATATTCGATTTGCCAATATTTTAACATAATTAACATGTAGTGGATATCCCGCCATCTAGGGGAGGGGTGGGGAAGTTGGGGGGAAAATTTGTAACGGAAAGCTATGTAAGGGTTATTGTTGAAGAATTACCCACACATATGTTATGCAAATAAAATAAAATTAAAAAATAAAAAAAATCTTGTCAGATAGACACAAAAAAAGGTAAGGGCTATGGGAGTGTTCTGATATACCCGGTGTGTGGAATGGCTGGAATATAGAAACAATATGTCCTGGCACTCTTTTTTGGCCTCAGGTTGTAATGCTTAGGGAGAAACTGAGACAGTATCATGCATTGGAGATTAGTTAATACTTTATTGATGTTAATTGAGAGTTCAGAATCCATAGCTATGGATCAGAACTGCTGGGACTCATGTCTCAAAGCACACAGTCCATTGAGAGTTTAGACTGACAGACCTGCCAGCCGACTGGATCTCAAGCAGGTGCAGCAAATAGTAAGTTTGGTCATAACATTTTTATAGACCTCCTGCTTTCAGACTGAACAAAGAACTCAGAAGGAGGGGTTGAGCACTGGGGGTGGGGGGAGAAGGAGAATTGAGTTCCAGGAAGGCTATCAATTCAATTCTGACAGGTAGGGAGTAAAGGAAGCTAAGTTTGGAAAAGTAAGTCTGGGCAATAAAAATAAGGGGTACATCGAGATGGACCATCTGGATGTTTTATGACTTCATTGGATTGTGAGTCCAATTATTTCTGATGGTCAGAAGGAAAAGGGTTGCTATTTTTGGGTAGAACAATTAAGGGAAACTGAAACAGAGCAACTGAGGGAAACTGAGACATGGGAACTGTGGCACAACAAGGTGTCTATGCATGAGAGGAGATCAAGGAAGTAGTTCATAGAAGGGTTTCATTAAAGTAGCAGGAATAGGAGTGTGTGCTCTGATCCATTGGATAGAACCTATTAATTTTTGAAAATTGTTTAAGGTGGCTATTTTTTCCCATTGAATTGTCAATGGTTGTTGGGTTACTTTTACATCAGTTAGTGTAAACGCTAAGTATGATAAAGGAGGATGTCTTTGAACCTTATCAGGTGCAATAAGTAAGCCTAATTAGAATAGCTTTGCTAATTTCCCTCAAGGTGGCTTGGGAAGGATGGGCTACTAAGATATCATCCATATAATGGCAAATATAAGCCTCCAGCCATTTTCTTCCAGGGTTCTCTAATGCTTGTGAAACATACCCCTGACATAGTGTTGGACTATTAGTCATGCCTTGTGGGAGGACTCTCCATTGATATCTTAACCTGGGTGCTTTATTATTAACCTGTGGCACAGAGAAGGAAAATTTCCCCCTATCTTGTTTATGCAGGGAATACTAAAGAATCAGTCTCGGATATCTACAATCCATATCGCATATCCTTGGGGAATGGCATTAGGTGATGGGAGGCCAGGTTGTAAGGCACCCATAGGCTTAAGGACTGCATTCACCCCTCAAACCAGTTAACATTCTCCACTTTCCTGATTCCTTTTCAATGACAAACACAGGGGAGTTCCAGGGGGAAAAGGTCAGCTCAATGTGACCACAGGCTAACTGTTCCTGGACTAGATCATGTAAAGCAAGGAGCTTCTCAGGAGTCAGGAGCCACTGTTTCCTCTATACAGGTGTTGTGGTTTTCCAGGTCAAAGGAGGGCATGTGCTCCCTAGCTTCTCAGTGGCCCCTATTAAAAACACTTATTTGTAAGCTTCAAATTTAAATGTTTCATAATCTCTCTCCCCCATAAGTTCACTGAAAGTTGTTGGACTACGAGAATTTTTAATCTCCCACTCTTTCCATCTTTCTTCCATGCTACCCATTCTTTAGCCTGCATAGCACTTTGCTCTCCCCCCACACCATATACATGAGTATAAGCCTGCTCTAGGGGCCAATCCTGGGGCCAACAAGAGGCAGAAATCACTGTCTGATCTGCTTCAGTATCCAAAAGGCCTCTGAAAGACTGTCCATTCAAAAGTACTGAGGCAAAAGGTTTTCCTAGTTCTATAGTTTGGCTGAGCGCTATAACAGATTGGTCTGGGCCAGGGGATAGAGGGACTGCCAGTGCAAAGGAGTAATTCTTGTCTATATAGGCAGGCTCATCATGAGGGTTAGTAAAGACAATGGATGATGTACCTGCAGGGAAAATACAAGGGTGGACTATCCCCGGGACATACCCTGCTTGGCAAAGAATAAGTGCCGACCAGGGAAGAGGACTAATGGGGATTTCTACTGTGGCTAGTGGGAGTACTCGGTATTTGTCTCGGCTGTATAGGGGTTTAGTGATGTCCTTTGGTTCATCAATAGTTTGTACTCTCCTTTTAATGTCTGAGCTGGGTAGATCTGTGACTTAGGTTCCACCCTCGACTGATAAGGGACCCGCGAGGGGTCCCTCACCCCGTTTCCCTGCTTCTTATTAGCTCTACATTGTTTAACATAGTGTCCACTTTTACCACATTTGAAGCATGTGACTACAGGACGTTTCTGCTTACAGTCCCGCTTAATGTGTCCTAACTGGCCACATTCATAGCACCTTTTTTCTTCCCTTTTGTTAGTATGAATTGCTCCAGCAAGCAACTCAGTCTGATAAACATCAGAGCCTACTTTCTCACATCTACTTAACATCTCTTCTATTACTGCACTCATGGGCAAGCCAATCATAGCTCATTTGCAGTCATGGTTGGCATTCTCTGGGAACATCATTTTTAAAACCCTTTCTGCTCCTTCTACTGGTCCCAATTCACCAGGCCACAGCTTCTTGCATGCGGGCAACAAAATCTGGAAAGAGTTCTTTAGGATTTTGTTTCACCTGTGCCATACTTTTCCTATCACCCTATTCTCCTATTAATTTAATCCATGCCATTCTAGCACAATCAGCTGCCAATGTATATTCAACAGGTAAGTACTGCAGTTGGGCATCAGTGGTCTCATATTGTTCCATCCCTGACAATGCAGCATATACTTGTGGAGCCCTATTCCCATGTCTCAGGGCCTCCTGTTTTGCCTGCTCTGCAAATTCAGCTCTCCATACAACAGCCTGTCCAGGGGTCAAACAGGCTCGAGCTATAGTTTTCCAATCACTGGGGCAGAGAATAAACATCATGGAGAATTGTTCAATTAGAGTTAGTACAAAAGGAGCAGTAGGGCCATATTGAGCCACAGCAGCTTTTGGGTCTTTAATATGTTTCCATGGGATAGGAATATGTTCTCTACGCACTCCACCAGGGGCTTGTGGATCCAAGGTTTCTATAACTGGGCAAATCCCCCAGCCTTCCACATCTTGGCCATTTTTACGGACCTGCTCTATAGCTTTCTCTAATCCTGATTTTTCCTTGCTGGCAGTGAATTCTATATGTGTTGTTTTGTTCAAAGTGATAGGGCTGGAACAAACCTGTTCTCCTTTCTCTGCACTTAATACAGATTTTTTTCTTTGAGAGAAAAGGTTTCTAATTCATTTAAATCAGGGTATAATTGTTTGTAAGAGAGTGCACTGGACAGTGGGGGAGGCCATTGTTCCTTAATCTCTTCCCAGGCTTTTTCACTGAAGTTTGTTTTATTTTCAGTTTGACTTTCTGTGGTAAAGCTGCACTGGGGGCTGTTAGCCCCTTCAAAGGCAGCCCTCACCAGACTGAATATAGTAAAGTCCTTATCCTCTAACAGCCCAGGGGAGACCTTCTCATAACTAGTCATTTGCTCTCCTACAATTTTCCATTTTGCCTTATCCAGCCCTGTGTTAGCGATCCACGGGGATACAGTCTGCATTTTTATAATAAATGCCTATAGATCTTTTAGGGATAAAGTGACCCTTTGTTTTTTAATGGCTTTATATAACTGCCTAGGCCACATCTTATTTTCCTCTGGCTTGATTACAGGTATGGAATTTCCCATCTTCTCGCCTGACAATGTCATTGAGGTTCTCTCCTTGTCTTCCTGCACTTTGTGCAGGGTCCTGGTCCCTTCCTGCCCTAATTCACTTCCAAGTCCCTGTTCGGGCGCCACTTTCCAGGTATTCTACCTGAGGGCAGCCAGGTCTTACTAGCTTTGGTGCACATCCAGACATGACCCACGTGTTCCCCAAGGAGAGTCACAAGCCCAAGAAGATGAAAGATGCTCTTTATTGAGGTGCTTTCCTCAGCCAGCCTGCTCCACCATTTTTAGTCCCTCCTTTTATCCTCCTTGCCCACCCAACTTTGAGGAATTATCTTTGTGCTGACAAGAGGGAGTCAGAAAGATCATGGAGCTCACATCCTGATAACAGAGCAACATCTTGGAGCAAGCCTATTTTTAAATCACTGTGAATTGCTTTTCTATCTGAGCCATTGTCAGTAACCTCAGCATGTCCAGGTCTCATGTTTGTCAGGGGAACTGCACACAATACCTTATCCTCAAGTTAACACAAACTTCTATCAGAGTCCCCAAACTTTGGGCCCTAACAGGATATTATATTTAGAAATAAACATGATGCAAAAAAAGAATATTGATAAAAATGAAATTTTAAGTTGTTATATTTTATTTTGTTTTTATTTATTTTTTTTCTCATTTCTTTTTTTTTACTTTAATTTTATTTGCACAACATATGTATGGGTAATTCTTCAACATTAACCCTTACATAGCTTTCTGTTACAAATTTTTCCCCCCAACTCCCCACCCTTCCCCTAGATGGCAGGATATCCACTACATGTTAATTATGTTAAAATACTTGACAAGTCAAATATATGTATACATATTTCCACACTTATCATTGTTGTGCAAGAAAAATTGTATATGCACAAAAGACATATCAGATAAAGGAAACACAATGTAAGCAAACATCAATCAAGAGTATGAGAATGTTATGTTGTGGTCCACATTTCATATCCCTCTCTCTGGGTGTATATGGCCTTCTTCACTGAACAATTGAAATTGGTTTGAAGCATTTCATTGTTGAAGAGAGTCATGTCCCTTAGAACTGATCCTCATATAATATTGTTGTTGCCATGTACAACGATCTCCTGGTTCTGCCCGTCTCACTCAGCATCAGTTCATGCAAATCTCTCCAGGCCTCTCTGAAATCGTCCTGCTGGTCGTTTCTTACAGAGCAATAATATTCCATAACATTCATATACCATAATTTGTTCAGCCATTCTCCAATTGATGGGCAGCCCTTCAGTTTCCAGTTTCTAGCCACTACAAAAAGAGCTGCCACAAACATTCTTGCACATGTGGGGCCCTTTCCTTCTTTTATGATTTCTATGGGATATAAGCCCAATAGAAACAGTGCTGGGTCAAAGGGTATGCATAGTTTGATATCTTTTTGAGCATAGCTCCAAATTGCTCTCCAGAATGGTTGGATCCGTTTACAGCTCCACCAACAATGCATCAGCGTCCCAGCCTTCCCACATCCCCTCCAACATTCATCATTATCTTTTCCTGTCATGTTAGCCAATCTGACAGGTGTGTAGTGGTACCTCAGGGTTGTCTTGATTTGCATTTCTCTGATCAATAGTGATTTGGAGCACCTTTTCATATGACTACAAATAGTTTTAATTTCATCCTCTGAAAATTGTTCATATCCTTTGACCATTTATCAATTAGAGAATGGCTTGAATTCTTTTTTTTTAAATTTTATTTTATTTGCATAACATATGTGTGGGTAATTCTTCAACAATAACCCTTACATAGCTTTCCATTACAAATTTTTCCCCCCAACTCCCCACCCCTCCCCTAGATGGCAGGATATCCACTACATGTTAATTATGTTAAAATATTGGCAAATCGAATATATGTATACATATATTCGA